>JAXCGZ010017528.1:35000-47500 GCA_037179515.1 Halocaridina rubra | reverse complement strand
CAGCATTGCTCCAAATACTGACAGCACATACTTTGGCGCGGCTTTCACTGGATAGTAACATATTTTATCTTGTCACACTCCTAAATGAAAGCATTATACCTCCTGTGAATGCAATGGGGGGAGAATTAAAAACCAGACAAATTGCTTACAGTTTTAAAGACACTCCAAGGAAGGCTTAGGATTGGGAAAAGTACTTTGAATTCATACCTTTCATTGACATTCATAATATGCTTATTATTGGTGTATAATATTCTAACTTTCTTCAAGACGTAATTAAAAATTCAAGTACATATTGATATTTTACATGTTTAATTATTATTATGTATAGCTGATTAGATTGTAAATAGGCTCGCTTGCTAATGCAAATGAATGTAGAAATGACATGTTACATAGCTGGTTTTTAGATGATCAAACGTAGCTGCCTGCAAAGCTGTTCATCACTTTAGATAAAATAATGTAATTAAATAATTGTAATGATTACTTGCGATATATATAAACCCAAATTCATAACATAAAATATAGACTTTTAACTTTGGAAATGGATGCAAAGAGAAGGCTATATAAAGGTGTGATCGTGCCGACAACATTGTATGGACTGAGACTTGGAATGAAAGAAAGGATGAAAGGAACATGTTGAATGTAATAGAGATGAGGAGCTTGAGAGGGATGATTAGTGTATCAAGAATAGATAAAGTAAGAAATGAAGATGTCAGGCAGAGAACGGGTGTTGGAATGAAGCTGTCGAATATGTTAGATCATAGATTGTTGAGATGGTTTGGACGCATGGAAAGGATGAGTGATGAACGAATAGTGAAGAGAGTGTGGTTGCGAAAGTGATTGGAGTTAGGTCAAAAGGGAGACCTAGAATGAGATGGATGGCTGGCACCAAAAGAGCACTGAATGCACGTGGAATGTTAGTGGAACAGGGAAGAGTGCTTGCAAGAGATAGCTATGATTGAAGAAAGATTGTGCATATATGACATGGCCCAAAGGGAATTCTCGCCACGGCTAGTCCAGTAAACTGTGGTGGACGGTTGTGAGGTGAGTTGCCATCGGATAAAGCGGTGGGGGCAAACCAGCTCCTGCTGTTGTGTCTCATTGTAGAATATCCTTGCCTACCTACCTTGTTGGCGACCCAAGCAGGGTGGAAGGGGTAGGGAAATGTGGCCACCTTTTATCTCCGAGGAACCTAGAGGAGTAGTTGAGGTGTGTGTGGATCATGATAAATGCGTGTTTCTTGGCTCGGCCACCCCCATTACAAGGGTGAATGAGGCATATGTATATGTATATATGTATGTTTGTTTGTATGTATGTATGTATGTATGTATGTATGTATGTATGTATGTATGTATCATTATTATTATTATCATTATTATTATTATTATTATTATTATTATTATTATTATTATTATTATTATCATTATTATTATTATTATTATTATTATTATTATTATTATTATTATTATTATCATTATTATTATTATTATTATTATTATTGTTATTATTATTATTATTATTATTATTATTATTATTATTATTATTATTATTATTATTATTATTATTATTATTATTATAAATATAAATAATCAAAAAGATAATAATAATAATAATAATAATAATAATAATAATAATAATAATAATAATATTAATAATAGTAATAATAATAATAATAATAATAATAATAATAATAATAATAATAATAATAATAATAATAATAATAATAATAATAATAACAATAATAATAATAAATAGTAAAAAGTATAATCATAATGACTATAATAGCACATAATAATGACGATATTACTACCAAATTCGTGAATAGTATTAATATTAGCAATAAAAGCAACATCATCATGATTATCATCATGATTGTAATCATCATCATTTTTTGTATTGCTTTTCATTATTGTATTCATGTAATTATTCGTTAAAGCTATATTATTATATGACGTTTGTTTGTTTGTTTGTTCCGGTTTTAATTCACGGATTCCCTTTTCAACCAAGGGCTAGGACGGTTGCCACCTTGCGAAGGGCTTGTTTTGGCAGATGTAATCGTTTCCCTGAGTGCATGAACTTGCTAACCTCAGACGGTGACGGGGCGTGAACCCTCGACCTGACGCCTTTGAGTCGCGGACGCTACCGTTTGAGCCACGGTGACTACAACTATATTGTTATATGATTTTATATAATAAATGACATTCATCTTGTTCTTCACTTCAGATACATTTATTTCATTCTATAGTTTATGATAGGAATATATGAATATCCTTGTATTCATATTTACATTTTTCCTTTTCACATTTTTAATGCTGCATTTAGGCATGTTCAAAGTTTTTTTTTTTTATCACAGAATTGTTTTTGGTAGTGTCCTACCTTATCTAATTGTCTTTTATTTAGCTAGTGAAGAACTGGCATCTCTGGGATACCCCATTGGGATCTCCTTGACAGCAGACTGCAATTAGTGTCTGCTTCATTGGACATTCCTTTCACTCATTCACACAGGGTAAAAAAAATAAGAGGAAAAAGGGAGAAGAGTGACAGAACGAATTGCCATGCCCCTGAAATCGTTTGTAAAGTGATAATAAATTGGAAAGTAATAATGGCAAATTGATCATTTTCATTTCTAAGATCACTTAAGCATAATAAATTTTTCCCTGAATTACTTTTACTTGCATTATTGAAATAAAAAAGATTCATAAAATAGTGTGGTAAAATCTCATCGGAGAAAAAGATTACAAAAAAAAATTTACATTCTGCAATTGTTTAAAAAAATAAAAACAATCAGTTATTGCTCAGTTTCTGTTGTGTAAGATTTTGCTCCTCGGACAGAGACAACCATAGATAACCAAGAGATATATAATGTTATTCTTCTTCTTCGCCTACATCTTTTCCCACTTTTATGTGGGGTCGATGTTTCTGGCCAGTGTTCTCCATATTTTTCTGTCCCATACCTCATCACTCAACAAACCTTTAGACCTCAGGTCGTCATTGATGCAATCCATCCACCTACGCTTTGGTCTCCCTCTCCTTCTCCTACCCTGTATATCCATTTCCATCACCCTCTTCCCAATATACTGTTCATCCCTCCTAACGACATGACCATACCATCTTAGTCTACTTTCTTATATCTTATCTGATATTTCTCTACCTTTTGAGGTACCTCTAATTACCTCGTTTCTGATCTTATCGTTTCTTGTCATCCCACGCATCCATCTCATCATCCTCATCTCTGCCACATTCAGTTTTTTCTTTTGTGTCTTCTTTATTGCCCATGTCTCTGCTCCATACATCATCGCAGGTCTCACAACTGTGTTATGCACTTTACCCCTCAACTTAATCCCTATTCTCCTACTCTTTTCAACACCTTCCCCTGCAAATTGACCTCCTCATCCTCATCATCTCTCAACCTTAAGTACTCTGTCTTCTTCCTGCTGATTTTCAGTCCTCTATCCTCCATCACTCTTCTCCACTCCTCAAATTTCTCCTCCACTACCACTCGTCTGTTGCTACACAGTACAATGTCATCTGCAAAGAGCATACACCATGAAGACTGATCTCTAATACCCTGGGTTACTACATCCAAGACCAAATCAAATAGATCTGGATTCAAAGCAGACCCTTGATGCAGACCAACATTTACTGAGAGACTTTTCGTCAAGCCCACACTGCTCTTAACATTTGCCTCTGCCCTCTCATACATATCTTAGATGATTCTTACATATTTCTCGGGGACTCCCTTTTCCCTAATACACCTCCATACCTCTTGGCGTGGTACTCGATCATATGCTTCTTCCAGGTCAATAATGACCATATGCAGTCCTTTCTATTTCTCCCGATGCTTTTCCATCATTTGTCTCAAGGTAAATATGGCATCCACTGTCCCTCTTCCAGGCATGAAACCAAACTGTTCATCCCCAATTCTCGTTACCTCTCTGATTCTCCTCTCTATGATCTTCTCCCATATCTTCATAGTATGACTTAACAATTTTATACCTCTATAGTTTCCACACTCCTGAATGTCTCCCTTTTCTTTATAGACTGGGATTATTATGCTTCCTCTCCACTCCTCTGGCATCTTTTCCTGACTAAAGATCTTTTGCATTAAGTCCCACAAGATATCTATGCCTTCCATTCCAAGACTTCCATACCTCCACTGGCATCTTATCAGGTCCTGCTGCTTTTCCATTTTTCATTTTCCTTACTGCCTGCTCTACCTCTCCTCTAGCCACTGATGTTGCAATTGCTTCATTTGGAAGTCCATCTTCAAATACTGCTCTTGGGTTCTCTTCATTTAGTAATCCTTCAAAATAAGTTTCCCATCTGCTTTTTATTTCATCCTCTTCTTCTAGAACTACTCCATAGTTATCCTTTATTTGTCTTACATGGGTCAAGTCCTTAGTTGCAGCATCTCGGGCCTTGGCAATTAGCCATATTTTCTTCTCTCCTTCTGGTGTTTCCAGCTCTTCATAGGCTTCATTCATTTTCTCTGTCTTTGATTTTGCTACTGCTCTCCTTGCCTCCTTCTTTGCCTGATTGTACTCTTATTTATCCTGCTCCAGGCCTGATAAATCTGCCTTTTTCTTAGCTTGTTCTTCACCCATTCTTGCACTTCCTCATTCCACCACCATGACTCTCTATCATTTGGGAGTTTCCTTCCCAATGACTTTCCAAGTACCTCCTCATCAACCATCAAATCCACCTTACTATTCTCTGTCCACCATTGTTGTACATCTTCATTCAACTTTATCGCTTCCAACACTCTTCCCTTAAACATAGCTCTCAGCTCTGCATCTTTCAATCACCACCACTTTATCTTTGGGTCCCTCCTCGGCTTCTTACTTTTCCTACATTTGCTGAGCCTGCAATCAGTTACTACTATCCTATGTTGCACTGCTACACTCTCCCCATTTATTACTTTACAGTTGCTAATCTCCTTCAGATGGTCTCTCCTACACAGCAATAAATCTTTTTGGCTCTCCCTCTCACCACCACTGTATGTAATCAATCTGTTTTCCTTTTTCTCAAAGAGTGTGTTGACCAATGCCTGATCAAATGCCACTGCAAAATCAAGCACTCTCTCTCTCTCCCCTCATTTCTCTCACCCACCTCCCAGCCCCCATGAAGTCTACGTATCCCAGCCCTCTCAATTCCCTAGTGGCCATTTAGATCTCCTCCCAAAATTACCCTCTCCCTTATAGGAATTGTTCTAAGTTCCTGGTCCATCTCCTCCCAAAATGCATCCTTCACCTCTGCTGTACAGTCGGTTTGTGGGGCATGGGCACATACCACACTGACTACAGTTTCTCCCAGTCCCAGCTTTAAACTCATAATTCTGTCACTCTTTCTATTCACACCAAGTAAGCTTTCCTTCAGGTCTTTGGATAGTATTATTCCTACAACATTCCTCCCTTCCTCATTTGCTCCACTATAGAACAGTTTGCAACCCTCACCCAGTTCCCTCGCCTTATTTCCTTTCCACCTGGTATCCTGCACACACAGCACTCCAATTCTCCTCCTCTCCACCAGGACCACCAATTCTCGCCCCTTCCCAGTCATCGTCCCCACATTAAGAGTGCCCATCCACAGCACCACCTCTGACACTCTCCCTCGAGCTTGCCTCTTTAACCCAGCCTGCCCATGACTGGGTAGCCCTTGCTGTCTTTCCGGAGGGGTCAGTCAAAGCCCCAAAGTGTGGCCTAAGGGGAACACCCTAGTATGGTGACTATTCTCGTTATCTGTAGTGGCCATATTTTGGTTTTGGCAAAATTTTTATGGCCGGATGCCCTTCCTGCCACCAATCCTCCCCATCTACCCGGGCTTGGGACCGGCACGAACTTGAGGCTGGCTTACCCCCCTCAGTGGCTGGGTTAGAGATATATAATGTTATTATAACTTCCAATATAATTCCATCTGATGGAAACAAGAAACAAAAAATTATTTTATTAGACAATATGAAAATTGTTACATAATGTCTTTTAATAGAGTGAATGATTATTTTTACTGACTAAGTTAGCAATGGCCTCCACAGGAGAGATGACAACATATCCTAATCATCAAGGTAGAAATGACATTGGAGAGTACAACTGAAGCCTAACTTTGCTATAAATCTCTAGTGAAATTATGAATCCATTATGATTATTCAGTCAAATAAAACAGAAAAGGTTCAATAATATCTGTATTCACAACAGTTAGAAATAGCCCATGACATGCGGACATGTCCTTCTCTCTTGAGTAATAATCCAAAAAAGTATTAACAATGAGTGCATGTCTACTTTAGACAAAGAGAGGAATAAAACATCAAGATTTCCTCACAGTTTCCAAGCAACTTTGAAAATTCGTTGATGTTGTGAGACTATTATACACATGTTGGTCAAAACATTGCCATTGGTGTTTTGTGGCAAGGCAGTATGAGAGGTCATGCTATATGAATTTTTTTTCTTTTTTGGCATTTTCTAGCCCTTTTTATTCAAACACCATATTTTACAAATCTATAATCATGTGAGGCTAATGATGAAATTATTCAATGATATATTTCTACTTATTAAAGAGTGATACATATCCCTGCTTTCATCTCTGACCCATAATAATTGATTTTGGTATACATAAACAAAACTCTTGTCTATTATTTCTGTAGCATGTCTGCAATAACTGTAATATTGGATATAAGGTGGAAAACGCAAATATCAGCTTCTTGATTAAGGCCATAGCACCCATCTTAGCATTCAGATTAGCATTCACCAACAACCGGAATGAGCCTCCTTCAGGACGGTTCTTTCCTTATGCCTACATCTACACTAGATATTCTAGTGTATTCATTGCACATCTCTTGCTATTCCATTTCATTTGACAAGTCACAATTCACCCCACATCTGTCTCTTTTTTCCCTCTTTTTTCCTAATATTTTCTATTATCTATGGAAGGTCCACAGCTTATGGGCCCCAGTACCTGGCATAAAGGGGTGCAAAGAATCTCCAGGGATCTTGTTGAATCGATGGGAGTAATGGTTTTGGCCATAACCTTGCACCTCCCAATTTATCTGCTTTTTTTCACTCTTCACTATAACATTTATGGCTGAACTCTAATCTTTTGTCTGTGAAACAGCACTTGGGTACTGTCCTCCCTAAACTCCTCCTCCTATGTGCAACCCATCTGTCTATCCATGCTTCCACTTACCTATTTCAAATCTCTCACTATAACCGGTATGCTCGTTTTCGTTCCAAATGTTGGGTCTGTGCCTACTGCAAAACTAACACTCCTATTGCAAGGCTCATGGAACTTGAATCTCCTGACTCTGATGTTCTCTGGTTAAAAATCTACCTCTCCACTACCACTATTTTCCTTTGCTTCTGCTACTGTTCTTTAAACTCCACCAAGTTTGTGTCTTTCTCTGAATATCTGTTCTCGTGTCATGAGTCCTTGCCATCTTCTCACCCACATGCCGAAGTTCTCTACATTGGAGACTTCAATATACACCACAGTGTGTGACTTAATTCTTCTCACACTGATGTGGGAGGAAGTAAGGCCCTTGCTTTCACTATTACTCACGTTCTGGAGCAAATTATTAAAAGTCCTACTCGTGTTCCTGATTGACACAAACATGCAGCAAACACTCTTGACCTATTTCTTTCTTCTAACCCTTCAAACTACTCTTATTCTGTGCTTTTCCCTCTTGGTAAATCTGACCACTCTGTGATCTCAATATCTTCCATTTTCGCTCCACAACACTGCCTTTGGCACTTTCACCAAACCCAACGTGAAAATTTGTATAACTTTTCTTCTTGACTTCACATGGAATGACTACTGCTTACGGTTCTGCAACCCTGATCAGGTAGCCCTAAAAGTTGTCGAGATCATGACCTCGAGAATGGAGGCGTATATCCCCTCTTTTGCAAAATCTTTCTCTCCCCCTAAACCTTGGTTTGAAAGTGACTGCTCCATGGCTATCAAGGCCAGAGATCGGACACACCAATCTAACCAAGCCTCACCTTCCTATTTAACTCGCTATACTTTAATGTAGCTAGGAAACACTGTACTGCTCAGATTCGAAGGTCTAAGGATTCCATTATAAGAAGGAAAGTTGATGACCTTAGTTCCTCTCTACATGACAAATGCTTCTGGTCCTTAGCCCAAAACCTTTCCAAAAACTTCTGTAGCTCAAGGTTTCCCCCTCTCATTCGTTGTGATGATTATAAAGGATGCTCCTCCACTTACAAAACCACTCTCTTTAGATCTTATTTTTCTACCAACTCTTCTATAAACGATTCCAGCGCACCTGACCCTAAATCTGTACCCCTCTATAACCCTATGCCCTCCCGTATCCTTTCTTCAAGAAAGCTCTTATGGTTCTTTACTCGCTAAAGACGAGCAATGCATCCGGTCCCGATGGTATACCTGCAAGGTTCCTTAAGGAGTTTGCAGATGAACTGGATCCCGTGCTTTGCCATCTTTTTCACCTTATTCTGTCAACCTGTATCCATCCTTCATCTTGGAAGCATGCCCAAGTTCAACCTGTTCCTAAAAAGGGTGACGGCCCTATTCCTTCAAACTACTGACCTATTTCCCTAACCTCCTCTATTGATAAAGTTTTCAAAACTTTGCATAATGCTCACTCCTTGAAATGCCTTGAATCTAACTCACTTATATCCAATCACCAGTATGGCTTCCACAAGGCAAGGCCCACTGGTGACCTCCTGTCCTATCTTACTCATGTATTGTCATCGTCTCTGAGGAACTATGGGGAATTCTTTGTCGTCGCCCTTGATATCTCTAGGGCTTTTGACAGAGTCTGGCACAAGGCTCTGTTGGCCAGACTTCCTTCCTATAACTTTACCCCTTCTCTGTGTTCACTGATTTCCAGTTTTCTTTCTGACCATTTTATACCTGTGGTTGTTGATGGTGCGACATCTAGCCCTTTCTCTGTTACGAATGGTGTTCCGCAGGGCTTTATTCTTTCACCTACTCTGTTCCTTTTCTTCATCAATGATCTTCTACAATCCTCATCATATTCTCTTCTTTATGCCTTTGCTGACAATTCTACGCTTCACTTTTCCAGTGTCCTTTCTGCACATCCTTCATCTGCTACTCGTAATCAGTCTTGTATCACTCTTTCTACTACTCTCAGTTCCGATTTGCAGATGGTATTTGAGTGGGGTACTCAAAATTTAATTAAATTCAATACCACCAAGACAGTTTCTGGCTATTTCTTCATCGTCTCCTGATAACCCTACTGTCTTCGAAGTTAACGAAATTTACCCTCTTAATTCTATCATTATGTTAAGACTCCATATAGCCTCTAACTTGTCTTGGAGAAATCACATATCCCAAATTTTTAAATCTTCATCCAAAAATTAGGGGCTCTGTTTCGTTTTCATCTTTACTTTCCCTCTTTACAGTTACTTAAGATCTATAAAGGTCTTATCCGTCCCTATTTAGAATACTACTCACACATTTAGGGTGCTTCTTCTTATATTTATATCCTTCATAGGGTTGAATCTAAGGCAGTCAGACTCATTAATAATCCCCCTCTTACTTCTAATCAGGATTCTCTCTCTCTTCGGAGTAAGGTATCATCCCTTTTTCTTTTCTATCACTATGATATCCATTGCTGCTCTGATGAGTTGGCCGGTTGCATCCCTCCCCTCTGCTGAGGTCATGTAACTCTCGCCAAGCTGCCTCATCTCTTAGGTACTGTGTGAAGATTTGTAGCTCGCAGATTGGCCAGTGCAGCGACTGCTTCTTACCAGCTACCTCCAAACTTTGGAACTCTCTTCCTCCTTCTGTCTTTCCTAATTTATATGACCTATCTTCCTACGAAAAGCAGATCTATCGTTATCTCAAGGCCTAATTCTCCATATATCTAGATCCTCTGTACTTTGACTATTTCTGTCTGTCGTTTTGCTTTGTGTAATATTACCTCATTTCTGCTTTGCCCTTAACCTTTTTCTTTTCCTTCGTCTTGGTGTTTTCTCTTGTCCGGGTCTTTATTGATGAGGACAGTTTTTGCCCTTCCCAGTGTCACACTCATAAAAAAAAACAGAAATGTAAAGCGTTTTTACATAAGCTAATTTCTATATTTTTCTAACATTCACATCAGAATTTATTCAGAAAGTATAGTATATATTGGCAGTTGTTTAATTTTATTCATAGCATGAAATAATGAATATGATTGCAATGCATTGCTAAAACTTCTATCTGGATATAGTATAGGTCTTTTAAAGATATTGTAATATATATTCACGATATATTTTTTTTCTGTATTCTAATACAGGGAGAATTATCCTACATTGGCTTCCATTTTCATTATTTTTACTTGCAAGTAGAGTCTGTACAATATATTCCTTTCGAATCGGTCTAGGAATGGATTAACAACGACAGCCTGCAATACTGACCAGCAGGGTGTCGGTGAAAATTAAGCTACTACTGGGCAAAGGAGGAAAAAAAGGGATGGCAGGCATAACCAAATGTAAGAGGAGAGGAGGAGGGGTAGGAATAAGGAAGTGAGAGGTGGGAACATGATTGTTGAATCTGTGGCAGGGAAAAGGACGAAATAGAAGAGAAACAAGGCTAGGAGCAAAGTAGCACAGTATACATTGCTCTTCCATGGTGTGGGTGAGAGGGTAAATGGCATAGGGGTAATTTTATAGGAAGAATACACTAAGAGTGTATTTGAAATTAAGAGACTGTCAGACAGTGATAAATATGAAATTGAAAAATGCATGGATGATGAAGAATGTCACAAGTGCATATGCATCGCAAATAGGTTGTAAGTTAGAGGCGAAGGAAGCTAGTTGGAGTGAGGTAGATGAAGTGTTGGAGAGTGTACCTAGAGATGAAGGAGTGATGATTAGAGAAGTTTTCAATTGCCACGTTGAGAAAAAGAACAAAGGTGATGAAGAGGTGTTGAGTAGGTACAGTGTAGGGAATAAAAATGAGGAAGGGCAGATCGTAGCAGACTTTGCAAAACGGATGGAAAAAAGTACGATGAATACATATATTAGGATGAATACATATATTACGATGAATACATATATTAGGATTAATATATATATATATATATATATATATATATATATATATATATATATATATATATATATATATAATATATATATATATATATATATATTAGGATGAATACAAAGCACAGGGTGATATAGGAAATGTGGAAGAAGTAGTAAACAGGTGGATTATCTTTGGCACAGGAGATCCAACCATACAAGGTTATAGACTGTAAGATGATGATAGGGGAGAAAGCAGGCAAGCAATATTGGATGATGAACTTTGGGATGACTCTGAAGGTGAGGAAAAGGAAGAGAGTAATGAATGAACCAAAGATAAGATGGTGGAAGTTAAGGGAAAAAGAATGTTGTATGAAAGCCAAAGACGAGGTTGAGCGGGCACTGGGTAGTGATGAAAAATTGCTGGTCGACTGAGGGACTATTTCAGAAGTGGGGAGGGAGACAGCTTAGAAGGTTCTAGGTGAGACATCTGGAAAGAGGAAGGACCATAAGAATACTTGGTTGTGGAATGGAGAGATCCAGAAAAGCATAAGGAAAATGAGAATTGCTTAAAAGCATAAAAATTGCCAGGGTGTTGATTAAAGTAGGCATGAGGACAAGGAGATGTGAAACAAGGCGAAGCATAAGGTGGCAAAGGATAAGGAAAACACTTATGACGAGCTGTGTGAGAAGCTGTCCACGAGTCAAGGAGAAAAGAAGTTCTACCAATTAGTCAAAAAGAGGGATTGAGCTGAAAAGGATGTACAATAGGTTAGATTGATAAAAGATGCTGACAAATTCATACTGAAAAGTGAGGGGAGCATGTTGAGAAGGTGGAATGAGTATTCTGAGGGATTGTTGGACAAAGTAAATGGGAGAGAGAGAGGAGAGAGAGAGAGAGGAGAGAGAGAGGAGAGAGAGAGAGAGAGAGAGAGAGAGAGAGAGAGAGAGAGAGAGAGAGAGAGAGAGAGAGAGAGAGAGAGAGAGAGAGAGAGAGGAGAGAGAGAGAGAGAGAGAGATGAGAGAGAGAGAGGAGAGAGAGAGAGAGAGAGAGAGAGAGAGGAGAGAGAGAGAGAGAGAGGGATTTTTTATGATGAGGTACTGGATCAGGAAGTACAGTGGATCAGTGAGGAGGTAGTGAGAGCTGCTCTGAAGAGGATGAAGACAGGAAAAGCGGTTGGTTCTGATGATATTACAGTGGATATGTTGAGCTGGTTTGGAATATTTGTGGAATTTTTAATAAAGTTGTTTATCAATATCTTGGGAAGTGAGAGAATACCTGAGGAATGGAGAATAAGGGATTTTGATGCCAATTTTCAAGAAACAATGAAGATGTACAGAGATGCTGCTGCAATTATAGGGCATAAATATAGTTAGCCATAGCACGAAGATACAGGAAAAGTAATGGAATCTAGACTGAGAAGTTCTGTGAGGATTTTGAGCAGTAATATGGATTTATGCTAGGAAGGAACATTCCAGATGCAATTTTCGCATTACAAATCC
>JAXCGZ010017528.1:12500-27500 GCA_037179515.1 Halocaridina rubra | reverse complement strand
GTTATATCTCCAAAAGAAATTTATATTGTTTGCCTTTGAAAGACGTGAAGGAGGAAGAATTTTTAAGATGTTCTGGAATATTGTTCCAGAGTGTTGTCCCTTTAATAGTGATCATCTTTGAATCTGCATCTGAGTTTGTTCTCTGAATAAAGGGCTTACTTCTCTGTCTTGTGTTGGTTCCCCTTATATTTCTTACTCTTTGGAAATTAAATAGCCAGTTAGGATAATGATGGTACAAAATTTTGCATACAAAAAAGTAAATCGCATAGGTGACCTTGTTTTCTGCCTGCAGACACTCAAGTTTATTGAGAGCTGGTGTGATGTGGTCATATTTTCTTATTCCTCCCAGGGCAACTCAAGCTGCAAAATTAATAAGCTTCTGTATTCTATTTATCTGTCTTATTGGTAGCTCCCCATACAGTAGTGTAATAATTAATGTGACTTAGAGCTAGAGATCCAACGAACACTATTTGAGTGGTAGTCTCAAAATTCTTTCATATGTAATATATACATTAGTGTCCCTGTTTCCTTTTTACATACTCTATCCATAATGAAATTACACAATATGTATTTATCAAAGTGAATTCCTAGATTTTTGACGGTTTTCCTAGGCTTACTGGTATTGCCGCAAAAATTTATTATTTTCCCTCCTCAAATTTGTGCTAATATGGTTCCTTGAACCAATAAACATGCATTGTGTTTTACTTTCGTGAATTAACAGCCCAATTTCTTGAAAATAAATTTAAATTTTTGACAGAGTGTATTCTGTTCTTAAGCTTAGCTCTGGGAGATTATTAATATCACCACTAAGGAGTAGCTGAGTGTCATCTGCATTTTGTACAAGTTGACCGTCAGAAATGAAACATGATTGATTATTTACAAAATGGAGAAAAAGGATAGGACCAAGGACTGTGAAACAACAAATTATATATTTCTTGGAGATGAGATAATACTCTTAAGGCGGATAGACTGTCTGTGATGAGATAGATACTCTCTGAAGCAGGTTGAGTCAATATTTAAGTTAGTACATTTAATAATAAGAAGTTCTTGGTTTACATTGTCAAAGGCTTTTGATAAGTCTATTAATACAAGCAGATAGATTTTTTCTTACATTGGCTATTGTAAATTTTATTAGTAACTTTAAGCAGTGCAGTTTCCGTCGAAGTTCAGTCTGAAACCATGCTGGCTAATAGCTAATAGTCTGTTTGACTCTGTATATGATTTTTTTTTTTTTTAGAATGCAACAATTTTTTTCTAATATTTTAGAGAAAATAGGTAGCAGGGAAATGGGACGATAGTTTGTCACTTCTTCTCTGTCTCCCTTTTTATGCATAGTAACAATGGAGGTGTTTATAATAGTTAAAATATAAGATACAATCATGGTAGTGCATCTTTGATGAATTGAAATGGAATAACATCTGAACCATAAGATCCAGAGTTTTTTAGGGTCTTTATGGTAATAATTATGGCATCATTATTTACAGGATTGATCTTAAAGTAATCTCTGATGCTTACATTGGAAGACTTGCCATTTCAGTAATTACTCATGTTCATTGAGTTGATGTTTCTCGCGTTATATCATATGTATTTTTTACCAATGTTAGCAAAATAGTTATTAAAGGTTTCTGCTTTGTCTTTCAACTCCGTAGTAGTCTCATAGCTTTCTGAGGTAGTCTTTCCATTCGGTATCATGCTTCTTATCACTTTCCATGTTGCCACTGTATCATGTTTTGAGTCATTAAATTGTTTTTTGTAAAATTTTATTTTACTTATTTCAACGAGGGATCTGACGCATTTCTCTTCTACTTTATAACGGTTTTGGAGAGTCATAGTATATGTATTAAATTGAAGCTCTCTTTTTATTTGATTTCTGATTTACATTGCCTCTTTGATATCATTAGTTTACCAGGGAGCTAAGGGACAGGTAATTTTTTTTGTAACAATGGCTGCACAAATATCTAGGAATTCATGAAAGTTATTGTAAGAATTTCAACCTGCAAATCGATGTTATCAGTGCTTAATATACCATTAAGTACATATTTGATATGGATTAATGCTTCACAAAAGATATCAAAAGAGTAATTTCTTAGGCACCGGAATGTCTTGAAGAAAGGCTTCCTTTTAGGCTTGTTTATGATAACAAAGCAATGTGGAACTCGTGATCAGCAATTGGCCAGGGAACTACGTCCCAATAGTGTATATTTTCCACTTGGTTTTTTAATATCAGATCTAAAAGAGCTCTAGCATTTTGGGTTATACAGGTTGGTTCTGTCATTATTTGTGTTTACTTCGAAGTGTTGATCACTCTTTTCATTTTGTTATTTGCTGAAAGCAAGTCATCATTATAGTCACCAAGTAAATAAATGAGTTTATGGTGCACACAGATATTTCTGAATGTTTCTAGCAGAGGACTGAATGAACAAGAAGCTGGTTTTGATTGACGATTAACACACCCTATAAAGAAAGATGGAAGTTTCTGATACTACCCAGTGATTCATATGTCTTAATGTTCTTTAGTTTTTCTAGACCTGTGGCCATAGTCATTACGAAATATTTTAATCTCTGGGATAGTTATATGTTTATTTCCACTTGTAGGAGGATGCCAAGTTTCACTTACTCATGGGATATGTATGTTGTAGTCATTTATTAGCATTATTATTTCTTCAAAATAAGCAAGAAGGGACAGAGTGTTCACATGAACTAATGTTACATTCTTACCATGCTTCATCAGGGAGGTATCCGTAGTCAAAGTTATAGTTTGTTTTGGGATTGTCCACTGTTTTTTTCGACTGTTTCATGCCTCTGGAATTCATTTTTTATAGTATGTTCTGGGGTTATTCCATGGATCCTGTTGTCTATACCTGCCGTTGGATGGGTACCATTGACTTTAGTATTTGGCATGGTATAATCGAGACTTTATATTGTTTGTGTGCCTAGTTGAGTCTAGGTTCGCAAGAGCCATCTCTGCAGGAGAAGTCTCTTGTGGGAGGACGGTGATAGAAAATGTTTGTATTGTGTCTCTTTCTGTAGTCTGACTGATAAGGGATCTTTTCATAAGCTTTTTGCGGTTTATTCCAGTATAGCTGTAATTTGGAATATTTTATAGATAAGCCATGTTGTGGATGCTGTATGCCCCCCAGAAATGGCTGGGCAATTGCGTCTGTACACAATTGATTCAGTTTGTAAGTCACGTATTCATATTATTTTGATATTGTTACTGCAAACGAGATCCAATTTGGGAAGCACGAAAGCTCCCTTATCTGCAATTCTACAGAGGGATTGCCTTGATTTTCATTTGATCTGTCAAAATATTTATGTATTTCTCTCTCAGAGAGGTTACCAGGTATGCAAATACATATTTGAGATGCACCCCCTGCTCTAGCATTATTGGGTAACTGTGGCTCTGGAGGGGGGGAGGAATTCAATGGACTGTTTAGATTAGAGACTGCTCCTATATTGCCTTTTCTGTTTCATTCACTGTTTTTCAACCTATTGCTGTGTTGATTATATGTGCTGGATGGTGTAATGTGGAAGTCCTGGTTGATGATAGCTGTTGTGTTGTTAGGAGTAGTGGAGAAGGGCACTATCGCTTCTTCACTGTTTTGCAACTTATTGGTGGGTTAGTTATTTGATGTGGATGCAGTATTCAAGTTGTCCTGGTTAGTGACTTTTGTTGTGTTGTTAGAAGTAGGGGTGAAGGAGAGTATTGTTTACTCACTGTTTTGCAATCTTTTACTGAATTTGTTATATGTGCTAGATAATGTATTCATACTATCATGTTGACTATCACTTTGATCTGGATCCTTCTCTTCGTCAGTAGCACTGCTACACTCGTCTTTAAATGTCCTGAAGGAATTGTAAGTAGAGACAGACCCTAGTTTGAGAAACCTGAGGATTGTTCATAGAAGAGACATCGTTGTGAACAGGTGACAGCACTGAATTGAAAGGTGATGTTTTATTAGCTGTTTCAACTAAGAGTTATCTCTTTTAAGTAGGACAACATCCGCTTCCAGAATTTCCACTTTGTGTTGTAAGACTCTCATCTCTTCAGCATCTGCTTCCAGAATTGTCATCTTATCTGCAAGACTTTCTATCATTCGAGGTAGGTCTGCTAGGTCGAGTGTTTTATCAATCTCCATGGGTTTTAAAGAAAAGTCTGAGATTGAAGGAGTTTGTAAATTTCTCCATTTAATGAGGTATTTTGGACACTTGAGCTGAGAATAATTGTATTTTAAATTATTTAATTTTTTTTACATGTCTCTTGATAATACGCTTTACACTGTGTTGTGGAAAGAGTTCCCTTACCACTGAGAGCAATAGCTGACTCGCTTTTTGCAGTGTCTTTTCTATTTTTTTTTAAAGTTCCTTCTTGATGTCATGATGTGAATATTGGAAAGTTCCATCCAGTGATGAAGTAAACACTTCAGGGAAAATATTGGTATCTACACCCACAAGGTCAGAAAGGTAATTTTTTTTCCTATGAGAACATTCATGGGTGAACATGGGAGGATCTGCAGTATGAGGGAAACAGGTTCACCAAAGAAGGTAAATTTTAGGCCGGTCCTAAGAGGATGTGGTCGAAATTGGTAACGTGGGGAGAGACGCTCTCAACAGTTTCTGAGATGTTATAAACTTAGAAACAATTTATTTTATATCTTTTTAAACACTTAGTTTGTAATAAGTACTCTTACTTAAATCTGAAGGCTTATATTTGAATATACTTTCATTAATTTTGCAGCTGTGAATTTAAACTCTGTCATTTAGTAAGCGCAATATTATCGAGAGTTTAAAGGGTACACGTGCTCTCTCTCTCTCTCTAAAAAAAAAAAAAAAAACTCAAGCACTTTAGAAAAGAGTTTCAGGAACTGAATACGTGATACCATGAAAACTTCCTCTGCATATGCACTAAAGGGGAATGAAACAGTAAAAGAGGCTGTTAAGGTGGAGGCACTGGAAAACGTACAAATGGATGACTACAAAGAACTAGTAATATAAAAAATGAAAGATGTTGTGATTGAAAGGGTTAATCCACTGATTAAACAGGCCCTTCATATAGAGAAGTCAGTGGTAATCTCAGGCATAAGTCAGTTCCAGGAGTCAACATGGCAGTGGTAATCTCAGGCATAAGTCAGTTCCAGGAGTCAACATGGCAGTGGAAACTTTAACAAAATAAAGCTAGGATTTTAGACCTGATAAGAAAGCTTGGAGTATTATGTGGTCCAGAGGCTATTGTGAGCATTCACTAACTTGGTAAATATTCTAGGAAGGGAAAGGAAAGATCAACAAAAGTAACCTTTGAGAGAGTTGACACATGTAGTAAAATATTGATGAGAAAAGCCTAAAAGACCTTCAAGAATTCAAAACAGTGTTCATTAGACTATGCAGAACACAAAAAGAGATGAAAAGGATGAAAAACTTATTGCAAGATGCTAGAAGGTTAAATGACGAAAATATGAAAGGAACACAAATTTTTTCATTCAGAGTTCTTCCAAACAAAGGGTGGATAAAGAAGGTAATGAAAGAAGATCAGTAGATGTGGCCTCATTAAGATTGCTGTACACAAATGCTGATGGGATAGCAAATGAGGTAATAGAATTAAAGAATAGGATTCACAACAGTAAGACAGAGACTAAATTAAGTGAAGACATAAAAGTCTCAGTTTTTCCAAAGGATTCAGAATATTAACACTTGAAAGATCTTAGAGGCTGCAGAACAATGAAGAAAACAGAAAAGACAAAATAGAAGCAGTCTCTAATCTAAGCATTCCATCGGAGTCCTCTCCCTCACAGCCACAGATCCCCAATAATGCAAGTGAAAGGGTTGCAGCTCAAATATATATTCGCATTTCTGGCAACCTCTTTGAGAGAGAGATACGTAATATATTGACAAACCAAGGCATTCCCTCAAAAGAAATCTTGATTAAGGAGTTTTCTCGAAAACCAAATTGGTCTCCTTTGCAATAACGATATCGAAAGGATTTGAATATGTGGCTTACAAACTGAATCAATGGCCTACAGGCACAATCGTCCAGCCATTTCGCTGGGACAAACAATGGACACAAGCTTGGTTATTTACAAAATATCCCAGACTACAGTTATACCAAAATAAACAGCAAAGAGCCTATGAAACGATCCCCTATCCGCGAGACTACAGAAAAAGACACAATACAAACCTCTCTTATTGCCGTCCACGCACAAGAGACTTCTCCTGGAGAGATGGTTCTTACAACCCTAGACACTCACCTAGGCATACAAACTTTGGGAAGGCCCGATCATACCATGGCACGTACTCAAATCAGCATTACCCATCCCATGGCAGGTACACACATCAGGATCCATGGGCTAACCCCAGAAAACACTATAATAATGAATTCCCAGCAAAATCACACAGTCAAAAAACATCATGGACAATTCCAAGAACAAACTACAACTATGACTATGGATACCACCCTGATGAAATATGGTAAGAATGTAGCATTAGTACATGTGAACACTCACTCCCTTCTCGCTCATTTTGAGGAAATAATAATGCTAACAAAAAACTACAACATAGACATCTTCTGTGTAAGAGAAACTTGACTTCCTCCTACAGCTGAAAATAAATATGTGAATATCCCAAAGATTAAAATATTTTGCAATGACCATTGACGAGGGGGAGGGGTCTGTATTTATGTTAGAAATTATCTTAGTGCATCAGAAATAACCACAGGTCTAGAAAAATTGAAACGCTCGAAGATTTATGGATCACTGTGCAGTATCAGAAACTTCCATCTTTTATTGTAGGGTGTGTTTACCGTCACCCTAAAGCACCTACCAGTTCATTCATTCATCTGCTAGAAACATTCAGAAATATATGTGTGCACCATGAACCCATATAAATAATTGGTGACTGTAATGATGGCTTGCTCTAAGCAGATAATAAAAATGAAATGGGTGATCAACACTGTGAAGTTAACACAAATAGTGACAAAACCGACCCGCGTAACCCCCAATTCTAGGACTCTTATAGATCTGAAAATAACAAATAAAGTGGAAAGTATACCCTATTGGGACGTAGTTCCCTGCCCAATTGCAGACCACGAGCTGAACATTGCTATGCTAACACATAAACAAGCCCAAAAGGAAGCCTCTCGTCAAGACATTTCGGTGTCTAAAAAATTACTCCCCTGATATCTTTTGTGAAACATTAATCAACAACACAAATGCACTTAATAGAATTAAATACACAGATAACGTCGATTTGCAGGTTGAGATTCTAACAAAAGTCTTCCTTGAATGCTTAGATATTTGTGCACCCATTGTAACAAGAAAAATAACCCGCCCCTCAGCCCCTTGGCTAACTAATGACATCAAAGAGGCAATGCAAATCAGAAATCAAATACAAAATGAGCTAAAAATTAATAGATTTGATATGACTCTCAGAGGATGTTTTAAAACAGAAAAGAAACGTGTCATCTCTCATCAATGTAAGTAAAAAAGTTTTTTTGCAAAAAACAATTTAATGACTCTAGACATGATACAGCAGCAATATGGAAAGTGATAATAAGCGTGATACCAAATGAAAAGACTACCACAGAAAGTTAAGAAAATATTACAGAGTTGAAAGAAAAAGTGGAAAACGTTAATAACTATTTTGGTAACGTTGGCAAAAATACATATGAGAAAACACAAGAAAACATCAACTCAGTGAATATGAGTAATTGCTTAAAGGACAATTCTTCCAATGTAAACACAAGAGAGTACTTTAAGATAAATCATATCGATTGTGCTACCCTAATTCTTACCATAAAGAGCCTAAGAAACTCTATCTCTTATGGTTCATATGGTATACCATTTCAGTTCATCAAAAATGCTGTACTCATGATTGTATCTTATATTCAATCAATTATGAAAACTTCCATTATTACTAAAAAGTTTCCTGACTCTGCGAAAAATCACATGTACTACTCCTGCATAAAAAGGAGGACAGAGAACATGTGACAAACTATCGTCCCATTTCCATGCTACCCATTTTCTCTACAATATTGGAAAATAAATTTTGCATGCCAACTTATGTTATATTTAGAGTCAAATAGACTATTATCAGTCAACCAACATGGTTTCAGACTGAAACTCTCGACGGAAACTGCGCTGCTCAAAGTTATGAATAGTATCTATAATAATATGGATATGAAAAAAAAATATATCTGTTTGTATTATTAGACTTATCAAAAGCCTTCGACAGTGTAAACCATGAAATTCTTATACTTATATGTACTAACCTAAATATTGATCCAAGCTGGTTTAGAGAGTATCTATCTAATTGCAAACAGTCTATACGTCTTAACAACATTTTCTCTATGCCAAACAATGTATCATTTGGTGTTCCACAGGGATCAGTACTTGGTCCTATCCTCTTCTCCATTTACGTAAATTATCTGTCTTCTTTCATTTCTGACTGTCTAGTCGTACAATATGCAGATGACACTCAATTACTCCTTAGTGGTGATATTAATAATCTCCCAGAGCTAACCTTAAGAGCAGAAACACTCTCAAAAATTAAAACCTATTTTCAAGAAATTGGGCTGCTAATTAACGAAAGTAAAACACAATGCATGTTTATTGGTTAAAAGTTCCATGTAGCACAAATGCCAGAAAACACAACAATCAATTTTTTTGACAATATTATTACACCTAGCAAAACAGTCAAAAGCCTAGGAATTCACTTTGATAACTAAATGTGGTTTGATTTCCACATAGATAAAGTATGCAAAAAGGTTACAGGAACATTAATGTGCTTATCATGTATAAAAGACAATTTTGAGACTACCACTCGAATAACTGTTGTTGAATCTCTAGCACTAATTCACATTAATTACTGCACAACTGTTTGAGGAGCTACAACTAAGACTCAGATAAACAGAATACAGAAGCTTATTAATATTGCACCTCGAGTTGCCCTGGGAGGAATAAGAAAATATGACGACATCACACCAGCTCTCAATAAACTTGGGTGGTGCGGGCAGAAAACAAGGTCGCTTTTGCTATTTATGTTTTTGTACACAAAATTTTGGACCATCATTATCCTAGCTGGCTATTTGATTTAAAAACAGTCAGGGATATAAAGGAAACCAACACAAGCCAGAGAAATGAGCTCTTTATTTAGAGAACAAACAAAAAAGCAGGTTCAAAGATGATCACTATTAAAGGCTTAACACTCTTGAACAATATTCCAGAGCATCTTAAAAATGCAGCCTCTTTCACAGCTTTCAACGGCAAACTACATAGTTTTCTTTTGGACAAATAATTGTTGCACTCACATAAACTAAACTTAATGATTTAATGCAATTTACCTTAACACTAACCTTTCTATATGTAAACTGATATCGACTTCTCTGTTCTCTAAGTTAAGAAGTAATTATTCTCATTGAAAGGAAAACAAATATGGCAGTGATGCCGATTATAACAATACTGTATCTAGTGTTATTATTACTATATTATTAACATTATTGTTAACATTTTTATTACATCATTTTTATTTTCTTTGAAAGCTATATTTAATTTAACTGTATGTTATACTCTCTTACATATTACTTCAATTACATGTCTACTTATAAGTTACTTTTATTTCTAGAAGAATAGCCATTGTACGAAAATGGAAATAAATGTGTGTTTGTTTGTTTGTTTGTTTGCTTGCTCATAAGTGAAAGATTTCAGGTTGAAGAAAAAACTTTGCTATAGAAAGTGAGTTCAAGGAATTTCTCGGTGCTGGCATAAATACTAGTTCAGAGACAATTATAATAACTATGGTACATAAACCAACAAGGAACCATCATTGTTCATGAGAAAAGTCATATAGGTACTTTTGAAGTCATAAACTCAGTTGTTAACATTACACGGGAGAGAAAATGTGGGATATTGATTAAGGGATATTTTAATCATAGGGAAAGAGACTGGACAAATCTTGACACACACAGTGGAGAGGGCTCATTCAGGGCAAGATTCCTAGAATGCGTACAAGGAAATTTCCTACACCAGTATCATCTGGAACCAAAGAGGGTTAGGCGTGAGAATGAACCATTGCTGCTTTATCGAATATTCCCAGATAATGTGTTGGATATTGAAAAAATTAGTATGAACCACCAGTTGGAAAGAGTGACCACTGGGTGTTGTTGATGGAGTATCTCATCGCAGATGTTCTGCCTGAAAATAAAGGCAATGAAGACACGAGGAGGAACTATCAGAAAAGAGATTGCATCAAATTTAATTAGCTTTTTGCAGTTATTGAATCGAGGACCTTATTTTAACAAAATATCTGTTCAAGAATTGTATGATATCTTTTATGAGGAATATGATAAGATAGTAGATTGTTGCATACCTTCCACCAAAACAGGAATTATTCATGCCAGAAAGAAATGGTTCAATGATGAGTGTGAGAAAGCTAAGGCATGGAGAAACGGATGGTGGTAAAAGTATAGGAGGAGATAAGGCATTAACACCTGGCAGACTTATAAAAGAGCAAAAAATATTACCTAATTAAAATTAGAGAGGCAGAGAGGGACTATGAAAGGGATATCACAAGGAAGACTAAAGAAAATCCCAAGCTTTTCCACAGCTTTATCCAAGTAAAACTGAATGTAAATGAAGAGGTTTTAAGCTGAAGAGAATGGAAGGAAGCAGCACTGAAATGGATGAAGAGATCTATTAAGAATTGAACAAGGAGTTTCAGTCAGTATTTACAGCAGAAATTACCCCACCCCCTCAGCTTGCAGAGATAGGAAGTAATACGCCAGTATTAGAGAACATCATCATTTCAGCCATAGAGGTATGCAAAGAGCTGATGTAATTAGATGCCCATAAAGCTACAAGTCCTGATGATATATCAACTAATGTACATAAAAAATGCGCTAAATTAATATTAGTGGCACTATGTATCATATTTGAAGTCTCTGGACTCAGGGGAGATTTAATGAAGCTGGAAACAAGTGAACGTGGTACCTTTCTTCAAAAAGAAAAGGAGGGACACAGTGCTAAACTATAGAACTGTTTCCTTGGGCAGGATAGTTTGCAGAGTTATGGATAATTGCGACAACACATCTCTCTTCATTTGGAATCCTTCAACTTTTTTTCAGTGAGACAACATGGCTTCAGAGAAGGTAGATCAACAGTAACAAACTAATTAGAATTTTATGATGAGGTAAGCTGAATCTTACAGGAAAGAGAGGGCTGGGAAGATTGCATTTTCCTAAACTTCTAAAATGCATCTGGCACAGTCGCACATGGGAGACTTGTTAAGAAGCTGCAAGCAATGGTGAGAATAGGTGGAAATGTTTTGGAATGGATAAAAACTTACTTAGGTGGAAGGGAACAGAGAGTTAGAGTAAGACACTCAGTGTCTGAATGGAAAAGAGTTAGTAGCAGAGTTCCTCAGGGTTCACTTTTAAGGCCACTTTTATTCCTTGCATATGTATATAACCTACCAGAGTCTGTAAATTCATTCATGAATATGTTTGCAGATGATTCAAATATTGTAAAGAAAGTAAGAGACAAGAACAATGGTAGAGAACTTCAGAGTGACCTAAATAGTCTGCATGAGTGGTCAGAAAAGTGGCTAATGCAATGCAGTGCTTCTAAATTTGAAGTAATGAGAATGGGTACAAGTGCAAGAAGGCCCAAGCTTGATTACTCAATGACAGCGGCAGATTGATGCCAATGATGGTTCCTTGGTGGTTTACATAACATAGTTATTATAATCCTCTCTGATCCAGTATATATGCCAGCAGCGAGAAATTCCTTGAACTAACTTTCTATAGCAAAGTTTATTTCTTCAACCAGAAATCTTTCACTTATGAGCAGTATTATCCCTCCACCAGTTCTCTCAGATCTTTCAACTCTTAATATTCCGAATTCCTTTGGAAAAACTGACACTGTTTATGTCCTCACTTAACTTAGTCTCTGTCTTATTGTTTTGAATCCTATCCTTTAATTCTATTACCTTATTGGCTATCCCATCAGCATTTGTGTACAGCAATCTTAATGAGGTCCCATCTACTGATCTTCTTTCATTACCTTCTTTATCCACCCTTTGTTTGGAAGAACTCTGAATGAAAAATTTGTGTTCCTTTCATATTTTCGTCATTTAACCTTCTAGCCTCTTGCAATAAGTTTTTTATCCTTACCATCTCTTCTTGTGTTCTGCATAGTCTAATGAACACTGTTTTGAATTCTTAGAGGTCTTTTAGGTTTTTTCATATCAATATTTTTCTACATGAGTCAACTCTCTCAAAGGTTACTTTTGTTGATCTTTCCTTTCCCTCCCTAGAATATTTACCAAGTTAGTGAATGTTTACAATAGCCTCTGGACCACATAATACGCCAAGCTTTCTTATCAGGTCTAAATTCCTAGCTTTATTTTGTTCAACTTTCCACTGCCATGTTGACTCCTGGAATTGACTTATGCCTGAGATTACCACTGTCTTCTCTTTATCAAGTGCCTGTTTAATCAGTGGATTAACCTTTTCAATCACCACATCATTCATTTTTTCTATAACTGTTCCTTGTAGTCAACCATTCGTAAGTTTTCCAGTGCCACCACCTTAACAGCCTCTTTTACTGCAACATTCCCCTTTAGTGCATATGCAGAGGAAGTTTCCATGGTATCACGTATTCAGTTCCTTAAACTCTTTTCTAAACTGCTTGAGGTTTGTTTTTTCTGTTTTGAGAGAGAGCACGTGTACGCATTAAGCTTTCGATAATATTGCGCTTACTAAGTGACAGAGTTTAAATTCTCAGCTACAAAATTAATGAAAGCATATTCAAATATAAGCCTTCAGATTTAAGTAAGAGTACTTATTACAAACTGTTTAAAAAGATACAAAATAAATTATTTCTAAGTTTATAACATCTCAGAAACTGTTGAGAGCGTCTCTCCCCACTTTACCGATTTCGACCACATCCTCTTAGGACCGGCCTAAAAATTACCTTCTTTGGTGAACCTGCTGTTCCCCTCTTACTGCAGTTCTCCCCCATTCACCCCTGAATGTCCTCATAGGACAAAATGAACCTTTCTGACCTTGTGGGTGTAGATACCAATATTTTTCCTGAGGTGTTTACTTCATCACTGGATGCAACTTTCCAATATTCACGCAAAGCATCAAGAGGGAATTTTAAAAGATATAGAAAAGACACTCTGCAAAAAGCGAGTCAGCTATTGCTGTCAGTGGTAGGGGACCTCTTTCCACATCACAGTGTAAAACGTATTATCAAGAGGCAGGTAAAAATGAAATAATTTAAAATATAATCATTCTCAGCTCAAGTGTCCAGAATATCTCATTACATGGAGAATTTTACAAATTCTTTCAATCTCACACTTGGTTTTAAAACACATGGAGACTGATAAAACACTCGACCTAGCAGACCTACCTCGAATGATTAGAAAGTCTTGCAGATAAGATGACAATTCTGGAAGCAGATGCTGAAGAGATGAGTCTTACAACACAAAGTGGATATTCTGGAAGCGGATGTTTTCCTACTTAAAAGAGTTAACTATGTGTTGAAACAGCTAATAAAACATCACCTCTCAATTCAGTGCTGTCACCTATTCACGACGATGTCTCTTCTATGAACAATCCCTCAGGTTTCTCAAACTACAGTCTGTCTCTACTTACAATTCCTTCAGTCCATTGAAAGACGAATATAACAGTGCTACTGAAGAAGAGGAGGATCCAGATCAAAGTAATAATAAACGAGATAGTATGAATACATTATCTGGCACATATAATAAATTCAGTAATAGGTTGAAAAACTGTGAAGAAACAATCCTCTCCTTCACCCCTACTTCTAACAACACAACAGAAGTCACTATCCAGGACAACTTAATTACTCCATCCAGATCAAATACCCAACCAAACAATAAGTTGCAAAACAGTGAAGAAGAATTAGTGCCCTTCTCAACTACTCCTAACAACACAACAGCTATCATTAACCAAGACAACAAGATTACACCATCCAGCACAAATAACCAACACAGCAATAGGTTGAAAAACAGTGAATGAAGCAGAAAAGGCAATATAGGAGTCGTTTCTAATCTAAACAGTCCAATGAAGTCCCCCCCCCGACCCACAGTTACCCAATAATGCTAGTGCAAGGGGTACAGCTCAAATATGTATTCGCATACCTGATAACCACTCTGAGAGAGAGATACATAAATATTTTGACATATCAAGTGCAAATCAAGGCAATCCCTCTGTAGAATACTAAATAAGGGAGCCATCGTGCAACCCAAATAGGATCTCCTTTGCAGTAACAATATCAAAGTAATTTGAATACGTGGCTTACAAACTGAATCAAAGGTGTACAGACACAATTGCCTGGCCATTTCTTGGGGGCAAACAGTGTACACAACGTGGCTTATCTATAAAATACCCCAATCTACAGCTATACTGGTATAAACAGCAAAAGGCTTATGAAAATATCCCCTATCTGTCAGACTACAGAAAGAGACACTATGCAAATATTTCCTATCACCGTCCTCCCACGAGAGACTTCTCCTGCAGAGATGGCTCTTATGACCTTAGGCTCAATTAGGCGCACAAACAATACGAAGTCTCGATTATACCATGCCAAATTCTCAAGTCAGTAGTACAAATCCAACGGCAGGTACAGACAACAGGATCCATGGAATAACATCAGAAGATACTATAAAGATGAATTCCCAGAGGCATGACATATTCGAAAAAACCAGCTGCCAAGCCTAAAACAAACTGTACCTATGACTAAGGATACCTCCCTGATGAAGCATGGTAAGATTGTAACATTATTTCATGTGAACACTCAGTCCCTTCTTGCTCATTTTGAAGAAATAATAATGCTAATAAGTGACTACATCATATATATCCCCTGATTAAATGATACTTGGCATCCTCCTACAAGTGAAAATAAACATATGACTCTCCCAGAGATTAAAATATTTCGTAATGACTATGGCCACAGGTCTAGAAAAACTAAAGAGCTCTAAGACATA
>JAXCGZ010017528.1:2500-7500 GCA_037179515.1 Halocaridina rubra | reverse complement strand
ATATATATATATATATATATATATATATATATATATATATATATATATATATATATATATATATATATATATATATATATATATATATATATATATATATATATATATATATATATATATATATATATATATATATATATATATATATATATATATATATATATATATATATATATATATATATATATATATATATATATATATATATATATATATATATATATATATATATATATATATATATATATATATATATATATATATATATATATATATATATATATATATATATATATATATATATATATATATATATATATATATATATATATATATATATATATATATATATATATATATATATATATATATATATATATATATATATATATATATATATATATATATATATATATATATATATATATATATATATATATATATATATATATATATATATATATATATATATATATATATATATATATATATATATATATATATATATATATATATATATATATATATATATATATATATATATATATATATATATATATATATATATATATATATATATATATATATATATATATATATATATATATATATATATATATATATATATATATATATATATATATATATATATATATATATATATATATATATATATATATATATATATATATATATATATATATATATATATATATATATATATATATATATATATATATATATATATATATATATATATATATATATATATATATATATATATATATATATATATATATATATATATATATATATATATATATATATATATATATATATATATATATATATATATATATATATATATATATATATATATATATATATATATATATATATATATATATATATATATATATATATATATATATATATATATATATATATATATATATATATATATATATATATATATATATATATATATATATATATATATATATATATATATATATATATATATATATATATATATATATATATATATATATATATATATATATATATATATATATATATATATATATATATATATATATATATATATATATATATATATATATATATATATATATATATATATATATATATATATATATATATATATATATATATATATATATATATATATATATATATATATATATATATATATATATATATATATATATATATATATATATATATATATATATATATATATATATATATATATATATATATATATATATATATATATATATATATATATATATATATATATATATATATATATATATATATATATATATATATATATATATATATATATATATATATATATATATATATATATATATATATATATATATATATATATATATATATATATATATATATATATATATATATATATATGAATCATTTTTTACCCAGACCGGGACTCGAACCTAGGACTTATAATTACTAAGTCAAGGCGCTACCAACTACACACCACAGAAGGTATAAAAGGAATCCAACCTTATAGCTTATATCTGCTATACTTATGGATGAACGCATTCTATCTGAATGCCACTATGTTCATATTTCAGATTCCCCAACCTCACTCGTGGCTTCTTTTTAGCATTTAATTCCTAGGTTCGATTCCCCGTCGTGGTAAAAAATTATTCATGTTTTCACATATGTAATGTGCTTGCTTGGTTATTGCATGACCCGAATGAGATTGGGAATTGAATAAAATGCTAAAATGAAGCCACGAGTGAGGTTGGGGAATCTGTAATATGAACATAGTGGCATTCAGATAGAATGCGTTCATCCCTAAGTATAGCAGATATAAGCTATAAGGTTGAATTCCTTTTATACCTTCTGTGGTGTGTAGTTGGTAGCGCCTTGACTTAGTAATTATAAGTCCTAGGTTCGAGTCCCGGTCGGGGTAAAAAATGATTCATGTTTTCACATATGAAATGTGCTTGCTTGGTTATATATATATATATATATATATATATATATATATATATATATATATATATATATATATATATATATATATATATATATATATATATATATATATATATATATATATATATATATATATATATATATATATATATATATATATATATATATATATATATATATATATATATATATATATATATATATATATATATATATATATATATATATATATATATATATATATATATATATATATATATATATATATATATATATATATATATATATATATATATATATATATATATATATATATATATATATATATATATATATATATATATATATATATATATATATATATATATATATATATATATATATATATATATATATATATATATATATATATATATATATATATATATATATATATATATATATATATATATATATATATATATATATATATATATATATATATATATATATATATATATATATATATATATATATATATATATATATATATATATATATATATATATATATATATATATATATATATATATATATATATATATATATATATATATATATATATATATATATATATATATATATATATATATATATATATATATATATATATATATATATATATATATATATATATATATATATATATATATATATATATATATATATATATATATATATATATATATATATATATATATATATATATATATATATATATATATATATATATATATATATATATATATATATATATATATATATATATATATATATATATATATATATATATATATATATATATATATATATATATATATATATATATATATATATATATATATATATATATATATATATATATATATATATATATATATATATATATATATATATATATATATATATATATATATATATATATATATATATATATATATATATATATATATATATATATATATATATATATATATATATATATATATATATATATATATATATATATATATATATATATATATATATATATATATATATATATATATATATATATATATATATATATATATATATATATATATATATATATATATATATATAATATATATATATATATATATTTATATATATATATATATATATATATATATATATATATATATATATATATATATATATATATATATATATATATATATATATATATATATATATATATATATATATATATATATATATATATATATATATATATATATATATATATATATATATATATATATATATATATATATATATATATATATATATATATATATATATATATATATATATATATATATATATATATATATATATATATATATATATATATATATATATATATATATATATATATATATATATATATATATATATATATATATATATATATATATATATATATATATATATATATATATATATATATATATATATATATATATATATATATATATATATATATATATATATATATATATATATATATATATATATATATATATATATATATATATATATATATATATATATATATATAATATATATATATATATATATATATATATATATATATATATATATATATATATATATATATATATATATATATATATATATATATATATATATATATATATATATATATATATATATATATATATATATATATATATATATATATATATATATATATATATATATATATATATATATATATATATATATATATATATATATATATATATATATATATATATATATATATATATATATATATATATATATATATATATATATATATATATATATATATATATATATATATATATATATATATATATATATATATATATATATATATATATATATATATATATATATATATATATATATATATATATATATATATATATATATATATATATATATATATATATATATATATATATATATATATATATATATATATATATATATATATATATATATATATATATATATATATATATATATATATATATATATATATATATATATATATATATATATATATATATATATATATATATATATATATATATATATATATATATATATATATATATATATATATATATATATATATATATATATATATATATATATATATATATATATATATATATATATATATATATATATATATATATATATATATATATATATATATATATATATATATATATATATATATATATATATATATATATATATATATATATATATATATATATATATATATATATATATATATATATATATATATATATATATATATATATATATATATATATATATATATATATATATATATATATATATATATATATATATATATATATATATATATATATATATATATATATATATATATATATATATATATATATATATATATATATATATATATATATATATATATATATATATATATATATATATATATATATATATATATATATATATATATATATATATATATATATATATATATATATATATATATATATATATATATATATATATATATATATATATATATATATATATATATATATATATATATATATATATATATATATATATATATATATATATATATATATATATATATATATATATATATATATATATATATATATATATATATATATATATATATATATATATATATATATATATATATATATATATATATATATATATATATATATATATATATATATATATATATATATATATATATATATATATATATATATATATATATATATATATATATATATATATATATATATATATATATATATATATATATATATATATATATATATATATATATATATATATATATATATATATATATATATATA
>JAXCGZ010017527.1:0-57919 GCA_037179515.1 Halocaridina rubra | reverse complement strand
ACACACACCTAAAATCCTTGATATAGCATATGATACATCATTAGCATTTAAATATCTTCTCAAAAATAAAAAAAAAATAAAAACTGACACCAGTATTCAATGTCCTCATATCTTTTGCCAATACAAAATTGGGACAAAACAAAAATATCACAACAAGAATCTACACAATATATACGCAGAAAGATGCAATATGCAAGCCCTGATCGGGCTTTTAACTTCAGTAAAGGACACCACAACATCATATAGACTATAAAAGCAAAGCACTAAAGACAATCACAGGCTGCACAGCTACAACATCTACAGACAATATACACCATGAATCCAACAAAAGTCCTTATAGATAAAGACCATCTGGATATGACAAGCACAGAAATACTTGCTGCAGCCTTTACAACCAAGCTCCACCCACTACGCTACATGATAAAAATCCACATGCACCCAAGAAAATTAATACAACACCTAGAACACTATATCACACACAAATACTGTAATTTCTTCACTCTGTCCACTCCAAATAAATCATAACCATTTAACTCGCCATCCCATCCAGTCATTCAAAGACAACACAGCTCCATGCATAACTTCTTAACATCCATATTTCTGAATCTTCACTTCCCCATGAGGACTAAGTCCACTTGGCCAGGCTGAAGCGAGGGTACCACCTAGACCTTCTGAGCTATTAGAGGAGGATGAACGACTCCATCAATGCTGCTTGCTCAGGATGTAATGAATCATCGAATACAATCAAACAAATAATGGAAGACTGCACTACTTACAACCACATACATTCCAAGAGAGCTTTATGGGAAAGCCCGTGATTGGTAGTGGGTTTCTTTAGGGACTCTCAGGGATGTGTGGCAGAGCCAAGGGAACAACTCCCATTTTCATCTTCTCTATTACTACATGCAATAAATTCCTCAGACTTGCCTGATACTGAAATTTTTAAGCTTTTTTTTCTTCAGTTTGCTTATTTTCAGCACAGCTCTTCTTACCTCCCATCTCCTCTTCTCCACCTCTCTTCCACTCTCACTCATAAATGATCCATTAACTAATCTACCACCATCTCCTCTGACCCATGTACATTTTTCTTTTATAAGTGTGACACCATGACAGGCAAGAAAAATACCCTCATAATAGAGGACCGGGCACGAAGAAAACATTAAGACAAAGAAAAAGTAAAATGTTACAGACAAGGCAGAGAAGAGGTAAAGATACACAATAGGAAAATGACAGGCTGAAATAATAGTCAAAGTACTAAGGACCTATAGATATGGTAGGATTAGGCCCTGAAATAACGATAGATCCGTTTTTTGAAGGAAGATAAGTTATAAGAATTAAGAAAGAGAGGAGGAAAAAAAGAGTTCCAAAGTCTGAAGGAGCATGGGAAAAAGAAGTCGCTGCACCGACCAATCCACAAGCTGCAAATCTCCACTCAGTACTTGTGATACGAGGCTGCTTGGCGAGTGTTGTGCGACCTTGGTAGTGGGAGAGGGATGCAACTTGCAGCGATGGAAGTAGTAGCAATAGAAAAGAGAAAGGGATGATACCTTGGGGCAAAGAGAAAAGAATCCAGACTAAAAGTAAGAGAATTATCATTAATGAGTCTGACTGCCTTAGATTCAACCCTATCGAGGATATAAGTATAAGCACCCAAGATGTGCGCGCAGCATTCTAAGCAGGGATGAATATGACCTTTATAGATTTTCAGTAACTGTAAAGAGGAAAAGATATGACAAAAACAAAACAGAACACCCAAATATTTGGTTGTAGATATAAGCAAATCCTTCTTTTAATCACAATATAAGCAATCATCAGCTCTCTCAAAACACATTTATTCTCTTTTTCTCAACTCATATTTACCAGGTACTCAATGCTCCTTAATTACACCATCCACAGGCTCATTTCCAACTATCAGCATTCAAATCTCCCATCAACATAACATTAACATTCTTTCCCATGTCCTCCACACATTTGTTCATATCATTCCAATACTCCTTTCTTTCCTCATCACTTCTCTCTACCAAGATCAAACGCCCAAACTTCACATGCCAATTTCCTTTTGACCCATATAATCCTTGAAGACACTTACATTCAACAACATACTTATCTCCTTGCTCATCAACAGGGCCACGCCTTCACATCCTCTCCCTCTATCTACTCGAGATACCTTACCTCCCACATATCCATAATGCACTTATCCTTCCCCTTTCAAATTTTACTCAATGCAAACACATCAATTTTCTTCTCATAAACATCCTACAAATCTCTCTTTTACTATCACTACCACCACAAACACGCACATTCAAAGACCCAATTACTAGGATTCAAGCAGGAGTTCTGCTATCAGAATTCCCCATGTGCCTTGACTCATCATAAAATCTGGAAAATTGAAAACTTGCATATGACGCCCATACCAATGTAGTAAAAAATTAAAAACTGCAATTGGTATACACATTATTCTGTAGACATACAGCTCATATATGGAAAATATATAAAGGTTCATCATGTGCTGTATTTATGATTCCGAATTTGCAGAATAGAAAAAATATTAAATTAATGAGATTTCAATACATCAGCAATGAGCATACAGCACACACGTTAAGAAACACAAGAATTATAAATGTGTTCAGGATCTGATAGCTAAAGATATGAAAAATATGAATATTGTACTCATAAGCTTTTACCGTGGAAAATACTGCATATCATTTATCTTTCTGCATGATCTAGGAAATAAGATTTTCTAAATACTGTACATAAAATCCAATGGATATGATGCAATAACAAAAGTAATATTTTACCTTGGTACTATCAAATTTGAAAATTAATCGAACAGCAGTAATACACCTTTTACAGAAATGCTCATAAAATTCTTATCACATAAAGCACTGGCATCCACAGTCATTAACTCAACTGTTAACACAGAAACACCCGCAGAAATTCACATTTCATCTAAAAGACTAAAATAAATACTGCACTGCACAAAAAACAAAATATAAACAGGCTAATGCAATAATATAACAAATTTAAATAAAAGAATGTCAAGCTTCATTAATTAAAGAACTTTTTTAGGAATAGGTATTATATATTTCATAAACTTACTATGGTCTTCAGATATACTGTCCACATAGAAAACTAGTTTTCCAAAGAGAATTTACGTTTATTGGGTCTCGATATTGTTTATATTTCTAAAAAGTAATTTATCACATATTACCATACTATCTGTGTTTACACCTAAAGTATATCAAATGACTAAAGGACGAATAAAATACAGAATGCAGTAGTGTACAACTTGTATTTCATATAAATACAGAAAGCACCAAATACTAATTATTCACAAAGATTATTACTCAAGCCACTACTATGCCAGAGGTCAAATCGGAGAAACGTGGTACTGTTGAAAAACTACAAAAGCTTGCATATTCTTGCATTTCAGGACACTCTCTCCTGGTAATGGAGGAGGAGGAATTCCAAATTCGTCTTCTCTACATGTAATAGGAAGTAAAATGTTCTTTTTATATGAAACAAATTCTATGAAAAGGCATTGATGAATAGGATAGGATATTATGAAGCCCTACTATCTCACCTATTTTGGTTTATTTGTGGTCATATCTTTCATTAACGAAATTATAGCCTGCCTTAAGTCTTCAACCATGTATTTTGGAAATAAAAAGTAGAGAAAGAGCTATAGCCTCTGTTCCTTTATAACCTCTGTTTCCTTGACCTTCATCCCTCTTAGATGACTCTTATGGCACAAAGGTAGTGAGAGAATAGAATTCTGTTATCCCTAGCCATAAAAACTATCCCACTGAAGTCATTCTCTTCAACATGCTAGTCATACAAGCATAGTTCTCTCTCTCCTGTATCAGAAACAATAATCAAAGATGTAAGAGAGAGAGAACTTTGAAAGACCCTATCCTGTAGGAGGAGATTTAAAGGAAAGGGAAACAAGCTTCTGGTAAGCTCTCCCTTCCTCATTGAAAATCTTTTCTTGCCACAAACAATTGATAAAAGAGATTGACTTACGAAGGCCTAGTAAGAATTACTACTTTAGTTCCATCGTGGCAAATAAGGCCACACTCTCAGCTTCAGTGAGATATGGTGTCATGCTTAGAAACAAATAATATTAGATATTTTGACGTACAGTAATTAGATTAGGGGTAACAAAATTATTACCCTTATATAACTGTGACAAAAAAATATTCGTAATAATTTTCAATTTTTTTTATTACAGTTTTTTATTAGTAGCATATCTACCTAATAATTTCAGTAAAGATAATAATTTTCTTCAGTCTGAGAGAGCATGAGGCAATGGGCATTAAACAAAAAACATATTTATATTGCAGTAATTTACATTGTTATTTAAATTCCTTTATAAGGAAATTATACAAACCATAATATTATGTTCTTTACACACATAAAAAGAATTAATATTACCAAAATGAATTCCACTTACAAATAATATTGCTAAAGTATAAAACTTAATAATCTATCATTATACATATCTTAAGGAAATTTTTTCATAAGAAACACTTATATAAATTATAACACAAATATGTACCAATCATTCAAAGGTACTGATTCAGTACAAAATGCATTCAGATATTGTGTAATAATCTCGAAAGACACTAAATTCTATATAACCCATCTAGTGATAAAAGAGACTTACAGCTGAAAGTTACAACACTGAGGCAATATAATGACAACTCTTATAAAGTTATAGTAAACAAATAACAATGTATATATATATACTATCAGTCATAAGCAAAACAATATTTACCGCATTAATCTTTGGTAAGGCAGTCCTTAAAATAAACTTTGAATATCATATCACATCAAAAAATATTATGTCATTAAATTGGAATGACTCTACAATATAGGAGGAATGCATAAGATTATTGGGCTATAAAACTATACAATACATGGGAATCACTTCGTAGTAACAAATTATTGATGATATGCATACATCCCTTAGCTAATATGTGCTAATATTTTGTTAAGATATTCCAAAGGAATACAAAGGAAAAAACATCAGTGGCAAATGAGTGTAAGCACAAAATATGTCCATAATTTACATTAACAAATCAGTTATAGAATGATTGAAAACATAAAATATGGACATAATTACCATTAACAACTCAATTATATAACTATACAAACAAACTTATATATTACACTAACTCAATGCTATTATTATGTTGAAACAAAGCAAGAATATATCATCACAAATAATGAAAGTGGCGAGATACTGCAACCATAATAAAACTATTACATTGCTACTATATCACTAATTTTGAATTTAATATAGCAAAATTATTTTTACATCTAATGATACCAAATCTGTTGATATATATATATATATATATATATATATATATATATATATATATATATATATATATATATATATATATATATATATATATATATATATATATATATATATATATATATATATATATATATATATATATATATATATATATATATATATATATATATATATATATAGTACAAATATATATATGGGGAGCGAGGTAGCCCATTCGTTAAGAGAAACTGATCGGAAAGTGACACATCCTGCTTTAAAGCCCATTCCGTTATGTTGAAACAAACCTTGTGCAAAATAAACACCATAGAAGGGTTACAAATGAAATAAGTTCAAAATATATCTTTGATAGTATTTGTGATTTATATTAAAAGAATAAAAATCTATATAATAAGAAAGGTGGATATCCCTGAGAATATCACCATCTTAATTTAGTAAACAATATTTGCTTTTTATTTCTAGATAATTATTCAAGTGTGTCAATCTACAAAGTGTGGGGCATAAAAAGAGTACTCTAAAAATAGAAAGGTTCCTGGTAATTAGTAAATGCAATTTTTTTCTAGTATAGTTATCTCTCCCATATATAAAATAGAGCAATATGTGAGAGAGAACATGGGCTAAATAAAGAAGAAATAGTAAAGTTAATATGTTACAGTTTTTCAGTTTCATTTAAAATATATATATATATATATATATATATATATATATATATATATATATATATATATATATATATATATATATATATATATATATATATATATATATATATATATATATATATATAATATATATATATATATATATATATATATATATATATATATATATATATATATATATATATATATATATATATATATATATATATATATATATATATTCATGAACTGAGATGCCATATCTTGCCGATTTCAGCAGACTGGTTACAACTATTACATAAAAGTTTATATCAGGATTTACATGGCAAGATTACAGTTTATTACAGCCTGAAGTGTTCAAAAATAAGGACAATTGGATTACATGGCAAGATTACAGTTTATTACAGCCTGAAGTGTTCAAAAATAAGGACAATTGGATTACATGAAGCTCTTTTGTAGGGTTCGCAATATTGAGGAAAATTATATGTGTACAATGAATAGAAGAGTTGGAAATATATAATATACATTAGGTATATCTTTGATTGTCCCTGATGCTGGTTGATAGAGAATTGTACATTTACATTCCATGTGCGTTATAGGACCTATTAAATGCAAATGAGGACTGAACAGCTGACAATCACTCCCTTCCCAAGGATTAGTATTATTTTATTTAGAAGGAAACTGATAGAAAAGGCATAAAAAATGGTAGAGTATGATAAGGCATTTCTGTTTCTATTCTTCTGTTACACCACTCAACCAACTTCAGCACATGGAATCTACTAACGTTTATAAAACAAATTATATATATATATATATATATATATATATATATATATATATATATATATATATATATATATATATATATATATATATATATATATATATATATATATATATATATATATATATATATATATATATATATTCTAAACTCATATATATATATATATATATATATATATATATATATATATATATATATATATATATATATATATATATATATATATATATATATTATATATTCTAAACTCATATATATATATATATATATATATATATATATATATATATATATATATATATATATATATATATATATATATATATATATATATATATATATATATATATATATATATATATATATATATATATATATATATATATATTCTAAACTCTATATATATATATATATATATATATATATATATATATATATATATATATATATATATATATATATATATATATATATATATATATATATATATATATATATATATATATATATATATATATATATATATATATATATATATATATATATATATATATATAATATATATATGCCAAACTCCTACAACACTCCATACATTGCCTTTATTGAATAAAAGAATAAAATCCATACCAATGTTCTTTTGTTGCTACTTTTAAAATTCCACTCTTAGCTGGGATTCAAGTTCAAACTTTCATTTGACTAATATCCTATGGAAGCAAAGATTTAATACAAGAACAAATGATATGGAGTGGTTTGCTACTGACACAATCAACCTGTGTACAATGCACATAAATTTTAGTCAAGAGTTAATATTACATAACAGCATAAACTTCACAGCCATCTCACTTCATATATACTTGCCTTTGTTACCTACATTCCTGTACACTTCACTACTATGTTTTCTGCACCCTTTGTTTACACAATAAACATTAGGAAATGGATTTTATACAACTGTATGGTACCACTATTACTGACAGTATTCTTTTGGGATGGAACATACTTAAACTGACTTTAAGTTTCCCATATGTAAAATAGCTGATGATTCATTGAGAATTCCAATCTCTATGTACTGGCTGTCATCAATGGGTATCAACTATTCAGAAAAAAATATACTAACCATACTAGTAAGTCTGAAGTATGATGCAGACCTGCTGCCTCCTTTTTATATATCAGTTATAACCACCTGGCTTACTTCAGCAGGACGTGGTGTTAGGTAGAAAAATCAAGACTAAAGTATATATAAATCCACAAAAAATCAGAAGCATCATATGAACTGATTTTGTATCTTTATCTGCATAATTTATTCTACAACAAAATAACCTGTCATAATTCTTCTTTTTGTGTCTTCATCAAATTTCCAATGCTACCTACTCTCAGACTGATCTTGAGAATATTTACAATTTATACCTCTGGAATAATTAGTCTCACAAAGCTTTAATGTACTAAAACAATCTACGAAAAGGATCAACTCACTTTTTTTACATAAACTAATGGTACCTGTTTTATGTCTTGACTAACCAATACTGACTTAAAACACAAGCAGCTTGGCTAGTTGCAGATTATTGATTTACTGTCACCTGATATATAAAATGCGAAATCTGTCTTGTATAAACACTCCAGAAGTAATTGCAACACTATACATGAAAGCACTTACACTACTTATTCCGACTCAGCTGTGGAGATTTTGACACTTTTCTTCCTAGTACATTATATTAGTTGACTAATATCAAGAAAGCAGGAAGTTGGCAATCCTCTCATCCTATCTATATCTTACTATTTGTCAGAGAACAGCCAATAGGCACGGTGTATAAGATGAAGACTCTCTATTCTGATTCTTTTAAATCAGTTGCGGTTACCCTGTTAGTTTCAGGATAATAGAGAATCATACTGCTATATGCCACACTTTTTGTCCTATGGTACAAAGATTATCACAAGTTACAGCAGTACATGTCTCCATATACAAGTTTTACACCAAGTCAAATGCCAGCAGAGCCCTAGAGTAATGCTTAAAATGTGATTTTCACCTGCTGAAGTACTAAGAATATTAAGAAAAATACTGACAAAGGAATATTAATTCCAAAAGAGTATTGAAAACCCCTATATCTGTTTCACCCTCTCAGATTCATTTACAATGCGAAAACAGAATTGGCAAATATATGTGTTTAACAGGTTCACCACTTTTCATTGGAGAATTATTCAAACTCTTCTGTTATAGAGAGTTTACATTATTTACTCTACTCAGTTCATAAAAAATGTAATTCTGTAAAAAAATTACATTTCAAAATAAAAATAACGTAATATTTACTTTGCCCATCAACCTTAATCAGTTTAGAATAATTCTTTCGCCAAGAATTCAAACTAATGTAATACATTACCCAAAGTAAAAAAAATATTAGAAATTATAATTTTCACAAGTCCTCACACTGAGGAATATACGTTATTAACTTATAATAAGAATATGATGCTTTGAAAAAATCAGTACAGTACATATAACAAATGGTACGTACCCGAGTAAATCTACCTCAAATCATGCCGTGCTATGCAAATGCAAATTTCTTCAGTCTACAAGAAACAATATGTATTACATCACACCATGCTTAACAAAATATTGTGTAGATACCGTTCATCTGAGTCCTTGGACATTCTCTACAGTTAGAATTAAACCTTTGGTGTCAAAATTTGGGAGCACTTTAAATTCTACTATTTACTGCTAAGATAATGCATGACACAACATAGTTTGAATATTATTCCTTTAAGATATTAGATACTCTTAGGAATTATTGTGGTACATTACAAAATATATATATATATATATATATATATATATATATATATATATATATATATATATATATATATATATATATATATATATATATATATATATATATATATATATATATATATATATATATATATATATATATATATATATATATATATATATATATATATATATATATATATATATATATATATATATATATATATATATATATATATATATATATATATATATATATATATATATATATATATATATATATATATATATATATATATATATATATATATATATATATAATAAACTTCTTAAACTATATGGAAATATTATATATTGCATCTTTAAAAAAATCACTCCAGGCTTCCAAATGACTGATATCATTATATCATGCAGATAGATATGCCTTCAAGTCCATAAAGGTGTTTTAAAAGTTGAAAACATTAGGAATGGCAAACTTTCTATGAAAAGTACATCATTCCAATACAGAAAATATACAATGTAAGAATACCTCATTTAAAAAAAAGCCTGAATGATGCCCCCAATCCTTACCATGATCAAGAGTATTAATTTATAATGACCTCATGAGCAAAACATGAAAATAAGCTTGAGATCATAAAAGAACCTTTGAACTCCTAAGATTATTTAAATAGGATTAGTACTACTAGAGAATATACAACAAATAAAATGGCAATTACATTAATAATATTAGGGATATTATGCATGGAAGTATCTCTGCTACTGACCTTTAATATCAACATTTTATATATATATATATATATATATATATATATATATATATATATATATATATATATATATATATATATATATATATATATATATATATATATATATATATATATATATATATATATATATATATATATATATATATATATATATATATATATATATATATATATATATATATATATATATATATATATATATATACATATATATATATATATATATATATATATATATATATATATATATATATATATATATATATATATATATATATATATATATATATATATATATATATATATAAAATGGTCCCCCCTTAATTCTGGTCTGGAAATAATATATGGAAAAATCCAGAAATAAATAATTCATAAGTTTTAAATGGGTCACATAACTTCTATTATGATATACTGTCCTAACTTTTATTTTCTAAGTTATTGTTGTTCATCAATGATTGCACCTAATTTCATATAACAGGTAGGTATGCAAAGAGAAAACACAGTACTGTATATAGGGTTCCTTCCCATCCATTGTTTCAGAATATCAATGGGGGGGTCTCGAATCCTATCCCAGGTGGATAAGGTAGAATTACAGTATATATATATGGAATATATTTTCAACATAAGATAGCAATCACTAAACTTTAATAATCTGAAAAAAAATATAGGCAAAAATAATATCTATACATCTCTCAATATACAGTACATCATACATCAATATACTTTTTAATATTTTCCTTAATATTATAATAACATCAATCTCTTTTTGGACTTTCATACACTCTAGCAAGCAATGCTCTTAGGATGTTACCAGGGAGTTTCTGATTCTTGAGAATCAAGTCTTCAAGACTTCTCTGCACTCGAGTTGCTAATTCCTCAGGTGTTTCCCCAGGTTCATGATAGATAGGCTTCCCAAGGTGAGCACGAAGCTGTAATTAAGATAAAGATAAAAGGATTATCTTACTAATATCTTATTCATATTAATAAATTGCAAGACTTTAAGGAGAATGTGCTGTGTATACAGTAAGTGTTTTACATTTATGAACAAATGTACCTTTAAACATTTAACTTATATATCTTGGAAAAACCTAATGTAACGGTCTTCATAATCGAATGTGCATGTCATCCAAAAAGAACCTACGCAGCCCAAGAGAGTATGATTTCATCCAAGAAAGCATCACATATAAGACCACACAAAAAACATATCCTGTTTGCTATCCAGAGAAACCTATCAAAATGCTTGACTTATATACATGATTAATAATTAATACAAGAATTCTATACATGCAGTCCCTGTGTATCACTAGAACAAATAGGTTATCCCTGATTATAAGGAGAAAGATCATTCTGTATAGTAAAAAGTAATGCCTTCCGAGGCTTAGAGGAGACAGTTAAGGCTGTAACCAAGAATGTAGTTGCCCTAATTAAGGAGCTCAAGTTGGAGGCGAAGGGTGATGATGTAAAAGAGCTCCTGAATCTCATGGTGAGGATTATCTGCTGAGGACCTCACTCAACTGGAGAAGCAGATGATTGAAGAGTAGGAAGAATTACCAAGCCCAGAGCCCAAGAGATTCACAATCAGGAAATTGGAAGAAACGTTTGCCCTGGTAAAGGAAGTACTGGCAAAGTTCGAGGTACAGGACCCCAATGTTACCAGCTACACGAAGGTTGAGAGAGGGATCAATGATGCCCTGCGGTTTTAACAAGGATATATATGAGAAGAAGAAGAGGGCAACCTCTCAGACTCGCCTTGACCAATTCTTCGTGACAGTAGAGCCCCCAGCAACAAATCTTGTACCCTCTGCCTCAAGTGCCTCTACCTCAATAGACTCACCTGCCCAGTAGCTCCATTATTTGCTGTATGTTCTTTTGCCTCTTCAGACTCACCTGACCCAGTCTCCTCAGGACCTGCATCTCCAGTGTGCAAGCCGGCCACATCAGGAAAGGTAAGCAATATTGTACTGTATACTGTACTGTTCCGTGGCGTAATTTTGCTATTTTTATGTTTTAGGGTACACAAGTAAAGGTACGCAATATTATTAAGTTTAATTTTACTATTTTTGTCTTAGATTAAGAACTTATATTAGTTTTCTATGTCATAAATTATCTATTTTTATTAACATTGGTTGAGGGTCCTAGGTTAGAATGTAGGTCTTTTCCGACTTACGTCAATATCCGCTATAATGCACCTGTCAGGAGTGGAACCCTGCCGTTAAATGGGGACCCCCTGTGCGCGTATATACAGTGTTCCCCCGGTTATTCCCGTTTCTTGGTTCGTGTTCTCACTGTATCACGTCTTTTTTTTTTTTGGATAAATTATTATTTTATCCAAAAATATTAAAATATTAAAAAAAAAAAAATTCTCAGTATTTTCATTTTTTTTATTGACAAAACATATTTCATTATCTAATTGATAAAATTAGATTTATTTCCCAGCCTACGAATAATAAAACAGTAAAAAATAGTAAAAAAACATAAATTTAGATAGATAGATAGATACGTTTCTTGACCACCTCTTTTGAAAAGTATAATCTCTACAAAAGGAATATTTGGTCCAAATTACAATGAATAAATACAATAGATTTTGTACAATCATCAAATAAGTAAATGAATTTTAAATTAATATACATTGTACTAATAACTGAATGATATACGTACGTACAGTATAATCACAGTATTGCATCATGCGAAATAGTGTTCGATAGCGTACAATGTATTGGGGTCGCAGCTACGTGAGCTAGCATATATATTTATATTTCCAGTAGCTTCATGATTTTATTTATAAAAAAACTTATTTCTTAGCCTAAGAATAATAACACAGTAAAAAATAGTAAACAGTATTGCACCACGTAAAATACGATACCGGTATAAGTGTTTCGGAAAACGCAAAGGCTCTCACCTACGTGACCTAGTGAATATTAAAATTTTCATTATTTTACTGATAACACAAGTATTTCCTAGCCTAAGAATAATAAAACCATAAAAAATAGTAAAAAATATAAATTTAGATATACGTACGTACAGTATAACTCACAGTATTGCATCATGCGAAATATGTAGTGTCCGATAGCTACGTGAGCTAGCATATATATTTACATTTCCAGTTGCTCTCACCTACGTGAGATAGTTCATGGAATGCTAAACGTAAACGTAAAAATTATTGTAAAATACTGTACCTATGTATGTCACGTCATCATCACCTCATTCACGGTAAGTTTTCCTATCACTTTCATAAAAATTTACGTTGCTTGCTGTATTTATAATGTAAAGGGTGTTTTTTTAACAGTGCAGGGTGGGTTTATACAGTACGTAAACTTAAAAATAATTGTAAATGAGTATGTCATGTAATTACCACTTCATTCACCGTAATTTTATATATCACTTTCATATAAATTTACGTTGCATGCTGTTATTTATGAAGTAAAGGGTGGTTTGTTAACAGTACAGGGAGGGTTTATACAGTGTAAACGTAAACATAAATTAAAATATCTATGTACATATAGGCTGATCCTACTCCGCGGTTTTCCTGGTTCGCGCCGGGTCCCGGAACCGAACTACCGCGATAAGGAGGGGAACACTGTGTAGTATATATATATATATATATATATATATATATATATATATATATATATATATATATATATATATATATATATATATATATATATATATATATATATATATTATATATATATATATATATATATATATTCTTCTCTTTTCTTACGCGAGTTTTGATTACACAAATTTGGAATAACACGAGTTTAGATTACGCGAATTTGGAATAACGAGAGTTTAGATTGCGTAAATTTGGAATAACACGTGTCCTCAATAATAATAATAATATAATTCAAATTACATGAACAAAAAAACGTTGTACAATTTAGAGACTAAGCACCCGCCTCGTTTCCAATTTCACACCAATGCTCGCATGTGCTTCAGTCTCGCTTCACCCAACATACCGAGTGGATACAGCGGTTGTCCTTACTGTTGTTGTGGTAAACTTTGTGTTTGCCATGCTTTGTATTTTATTTGTATTCATCCATCATGGCCAGTAAATGACCAGGAAAAATTGGGCAAATGCTCCTGTTCCCAAAAAGAGTGAGAATGTCTATAAACCTTGCGAAAAAACTGCAAGTGTTGCCCCGTTATGAGCATGGTGAGAGTACAGCGGATATAAAACAGTCGATGCAACTCAGTGAAAGCACATTGCGTACTATAAGTGAAAATGAGGAAAAAATAAAGAAAAGTGAAAAAGCTAGTGTTCTTTTAAATTTAGCGAAATCTTCGTATGCGAGATCAGATATTATGGAAAGAATGGAAAAGATGTTATGTATGTGGATGACCATAAAGAACAAACGAAAAACAAATTTTCCACACAGTGACACTCTTTGCAGCTAGCCCTGGCTGGTTTGTGAACTTTCAAACGTAAGTTTAGATATCACAACAGCAAAACACAAGGCAAGAGCGCATCAGCTGATTTAGATGCAGCAAAGCGATTCCCTAGCGAACTGAAGGCTATCATAAAGGAAGGAGGATATACGGCTGAGCAGATCATCAATATGGACAATACTGCTTTATACTGGAAAAGAATGCCAGACTAGACTCATATCTCCATTGAAAAAACAACGTGCTTCAAGATACAAGGCAGCAAAAGATCGCTTTAAGTTGATGATTGGTGCTAATGCTGAGGGTGACCTTAAGCTGAAGCCTCTAACGATTTATCATTCAGGAAACCCTCATGCACTAAAGGGCTATAATAAACACTTACTTCCAGTGCACTGGTTGCAAATAAGGAGGGATGCAATGACTGGGAATATTTTTAAAGGTTATTTCTTGACTCATCTCCCATAAGATTTAGAAGATTATTGCAAGTCAGGATATACTCTTCAACATTCTTCTCATTTTGGATAATGCACCAGCGCATCCTCCATCAATTGCCGATTTGAACCCAAATATAATAGTTGAGTTTCTGCCACCAAATACAATTCACTATTCCAGCCAATGACCAAGGGGTGATGCAAATGCTTAAATCACATTACCTTAGGAACTCCTTTAACAACATCAGCATAGCCGAGATTGAAAAAGCTGCTGATACTCCTGATCTCTCATGTGTAGAAGTGAAGTAAAATGTTGTTAAGGATTACTGGAAAAAGATTGATATCAAGCACGCCGTTTGGTTTGTGAAGGATTCTTGGGCTGATGTTACACAATCATGCTTGAATGGCACATGGAAGGAGCTTTGCCGAGAACTAACATACTCATTTATGGGTTTTGATCTCAATAAAAGGCTTTCAAAGACGAAGCTTGAACGTGTTCAGCTGGCACAATGTGTGGAATTCTTCAGCATTGCTGAGGAGGATGTGGATGCCCTGCATGCTTCCCACACAGAGGAGTTGATTGCTGAGAATTTGGATGAGATGAAAACTCAGCGACAAAGTGATGAGGAGGAGGAGGAGGAGGAGGAGGAGGAGGAGGAGGCAGCAGCAGCCACACTTCATGGGAGCCCCATGAAAACACTCATTGTGAAAGACTTGGTTTACTTTTTAACCATCTGGAGAATGCCTTGGATATCTTAGATAAAAAATATTCTAATGTGGACCGTGCAGGCTTGACGTACTGAAGGGTCATGCAAGATGTTACCTGCTACAATGAAGTTTTGCAAGAAAAGAGGATTGTTGTAAGGCAGGCAACTCTTCATGCCTACTTCTCATCAAAAACAAGTGATTCTGATGACCCTCAACCCAGCACATCTAAGAAGCTTGAACCGCAACCACAACCAGGGGTCAGCTCTCCTACTTCCCCCTCCTCTTCTCCTCCCTCTCCTACTGCGTAAGACACCTGCTCACTGCCACCACGCATGTCCCAGTATGCCTGTTGTCCACCATGTACAGTCAGTTAATTTGTTAAATTTTGGGCTCATCTGAAAATCTTTAATACTGTATTTGCTTATTTTTAGCTTACATATGTATTGCAGCTTACTTATGTACTTGTAAAATGTGTTTAACTAGCTTATTTCTTTGGTACAGTGTATTTATACACGCTTGTGGAATGTAACCATACCTAGTAACATTTCTCATGGAAATATTCAATTTAAAATACACGAGCCTTTTGAAAACCTATCCACGAGTAAAAAAAAAACATACACTTATATATATATATATATATATATATATATATATATATATATATATATATATATATATATATATATATATATATACATATATATATATATATATATATATATATATATATATATATATATATATATATATATATATATATATATATACCTAGATCTTAGAATAACGCAAAGACAGGTTCTCTGAAGTGCCACGTATTGCAACGAGTCATTTTCCATAAGAAACAATGATAATAGGCATAGATACGTTCCACAACTGTACATAGACACACTATACCAAAGATATAAGATAAGTAAAACATATTTTATAAGTACATAACAAAGCAGAAAGACCTGTAGTTATCTATATTAACATGCAAATAGTGTACAGTATAAAAGATATACAGAATTACTGTACAGTAAACAAATTAATGCACTCTATTATGAAGTGGGCAACAGGCATACACTGGGACGTGCATGGTGGCAGTGAGCATGAGGATGCAAACATATTGCTGCCTCCATATCAGCTGATGCACACTCGCACGATATTTCCCTGACGATAGTGTATCGCAAGTTTGTTTGTTGTTTGTTCATAATGTTTTTTTCAATTCTCTTCATAATATTCGATTGCATTAAGCGGTAGAAGAAGAGGAGGATGCAGGAGAACGAACATCTATCTGCAAACGTTTTGCCGCTTCCGTATCAGCTGATGCACCCTCGCACGCTATTTCCCAGATGATATTATATCGAAAGTTTGATTGCTGTTTGTTCTTAATGCTGTTTTTCAATGTTCTTCATAATATTCGATCGCATTAAGCGGTAGAAGAGGAGGATGCGGGAGAATGAACCTCTATCGGAAAACGTTTTGTCACACTTCCGTATCAGCTGATGCACCCTCACACGCTATTTCCCTGATGATATTATATCGAAAATTTGTTTGCTGTTTGTTCTTAATCCTATATATATAGAGGGAGGAGATTGACATGGGCAGGCCATGTAGCCAGAATGGCAAACAATAGTATTTTGGGAGGTAGTGCAAGGGGATTGCCTGGTGGTAGGAGATCTGTTGGGAGATCTTGACATAGATGGGAGGACAGTGTAAAGAGGGCTGTGGCCATTTTGGGTATGGAAGACCCAAATAACTGGTGGAATGAAGCAATGGACGGTAACCAGTGGAGGCTTCTTATAGTGGCGGCAAGGGACCACAGAGGCCCGCAGCCAGCGGAGTGAGTGAGTTTGTTCTTGATGCTTTTTCAATTTTCTTCATAATATTCGATCGCATTAAGCGGTAGAAGAGGAGGAGGATGCAGGAGAGTGAACCTCTATCAAGAAACGTCTTGTCACACTTCCATATCAGCTGATGCACCCTCGCACGCTATTTCCTTGCCGATATTATATCAAAAATTTGTTTGCTGTTTGTTCTTAATGCTTTTTTTAAATTTTCCTCATAATATTCGATCGCATAAAGCGGTAGAAGAGGAGGATGATGCGGGAGAACGAACCTCTATCCACAAACGTTTTGCCACTTTCGTATCAGCTGATGCACCCTCGCACGCTATTTCCCTGACGATATTATATTGAAAATTTTTTTGCTGTTTGTTCTAAATGCTTTTTTCCATTATCTTCATAATATCCGATCGTATTAAGCGGTAGAAGAGGAGGAGGATGGCGGAAAAGTGCCTCCGAGGCGGTTCATTTTTTACTAAAATGAAAAATAAACCAAAATTATTTTTCTGCGTGGGCGCTATTCGCGAATTTCGTATTTTTTACTATTATTTTTTAGGGGCGTTATTGCAATTTTGCAGATAAAAAAAAAAAAAAATGCGGAAAAAGCGAACTAGGCATGTATATATATATATATATATATAGTATATATATATATATATATATATATATATATATATATATATATATATATATTATATATATATATATATATATATATATATATATATATATATATATATATATATATATATATATATATATATATATATATATATATATATATATATATATATATATATATATATATATACACTCAGCTCGCTGAGTGTATATATATTTAAAGTACATTTTTAATGTACACAAAATTGGGATAACATCCCCAAAAAATAATAGTATAAAAATGCGAAATACACGAATAACGCCTGTGCAAATAATAATAAAAAAAAAAATTTCATTTGTAGCCTGCCCAGAGGCACTAGAGCAACTGCCTCAGAGGCACTTTCCCACCTTGCTGCCATGTGCATACTTTTACATGGGAATTAAGAGGACACCCTGGGTTGGGAGGGGGAGGGGGTGAAAAGGAAAATTTTCTGGCAACTTTAACATGTGCTGGTTCTTAATTCTGTTCAAATTATTATATACGATATTGCGCTTCTCAAGCTTCTCTTGTTTGTTTGTTTATGTTGAGATGACGAGAGATTGTTGTGAAGCGGTCGGTATTCGATGTTATCTTTTGGTTACAATATTAAAGCTATATCTTGTATGTCTGTCACTGATTTATCCTGCCACACTTATCTGTGAGTTCAACAAATGGTAGCAGAACGTAGTTTGTGGCAGGCGGAAGGAAACTGACGAGTATCAAGACGAAAATAACAAAGAAAAGATGACCTACAATAACGACTGTGGATGGGTACGAGTGCCGATGTTTGGAGGAAACAAAAGTTACGAAAGCTGGATACAAGAATTAAAGGCATGGCAGGGTATCACAAATATTGAAAATAAGACACAAGCTATGATAATTGCCCTATCATTCCCAGAAGGAAGCAAGGTGAGGGGCAAGATTTTTGAAGAAGTTGACATTGAAAAATTAGCAAATGACAACGGAGTGAAAGTTTTGCTAGGCTACTTGGACAAAAGGTATAAAAAGGATGAATGTCAGCAGCGTATGAATCATGGACAAAATTCGATAGATATAAAAAGGAAAAGGAAGACACTATGGAGAAGTATATTTTGGAATTTGTGAAAAGAAGTGGTTTTAGGTAAGTACAAAGTGACTACACCAAAGTGTATTTTAGCATTCAAACGGCTGGACAATGCTGGGCTACAGGTTAAAGACAAGCAAATAGTGTTGACAGCGGTATCTTTCAGTGAACCAGAAAAAATGTTTGAGTCCATGCTGCAAGTCTTAAAGAAATCTTTTGGAAGCCAAGAAGTATTGTCATTGGGTGCAGTGTCACGTAATGTAGGCCTAGGTGAGACTCCTGCAGTAGTAGTAAAATACGAGCCAGTGTTTAACACAGAGGATGTAAATATAGTCACGAGGGGAACAGGCCGTGTAGGATTTAAAGAAAAGAAGAAAAGAAATTTAAAAACTACACCAACAATTTGGTCATCCCACTTATAAGAGACTGATTCAGCTATTAAAGGATGCTGGTGTAAAAGACGAGATGTGCTTTGTATATGCTGAAGAAGAGTCAAATTACTGTGATATATGCATGAAGTATAAGAAAACGCCATCAAGACCAATTGTAAGTATGAATATGATAAAGGGGTTCAATAAAATTGTAGTGGTAGACCTAAAGGAGTATAGGAAATATATATATTTTCTGCATATGGTAGACATGGCAACAAAGTTCTCAGAATCATGTGTGATTAAAAGTAAAGAACCTAAGGAGATAGTTGAGAAAATTGTGATGACTTGGTTGGGAACTGGCTTAGGAGCCCCTGCAAAATTTCTTTGTGATAATGGTGGTGAGTTTGCTAACAATATGTTCTTAGAGATGTGCGAGAATATGAGCATTCAAGTAATGTATACAGCTGCATATTCCCCCTTCAGTAATGGCCTGTGTGAGCGGAATCATGCGGTTATAGATGAAATGGTGGCCAAAATAGTAGCAGAGCAACCAGAATTATCTTTAAAAGTGGCTTTAGCATGGGCAGTTCATGCTAAAAATTGCCCTTCAGATGACAGGGGGTTTCAGCCCTTATCAACTTGTATACGGAAGGAATCTGAAACTGCCATGTACCACGAGTGACGAACTTCCTGCACTGGCAGGTACAACATCTAGTGAAATGATAGCTAAACTTCTCAATGCTAGTCACTCAGCAAGAAAAGCTTTCATTGCTGCAGAAACCTCCGAGAAAATACGACGGGCACTAAGACATAAAGTGAGAAACACTGGAATAGCCCTTAAAAATGGTGATCAAGTGTATTTCAAGAGAGAAGGGCAAAAGGAATGGAAAGGAACTGCTACAGTCATTGGTCAAGTTGGTAAAACAGTGATCTTGAAATATGGTTCAAATATTGTAAGTGCCCATGAAATGCATGTTCAGAAGATACCATACAGTTTCGACAGAAATACTGAAGAAGGAAGAAATTCACTTCTTGATATATTGAGGCAGCAAAGAAAAACGGAGGAGAAGGTTACAAGTAAAGAGATAGAAGCAGTTATAATTCCAGTTGAAAATATTGTAGAAGACAAAAGTTGGGATAAAACTGAAGGTAGTGTAATAATCAAAAGTATTCCAAATATTGGACAGAGAGTGAGATTCCTACCGAAAGAGTCAGATGATTGGCAGACAGTAACTGTGCATAGTCGTGCTGGAAAATCCACAGGAAAATACAGTAGTTGGAGGAATATTGAATACGAAGATGGGCGAATTTCAGCTCTTGACTGGTATAGAGATGTAGAAAAATGGGTCCCTGTATTGGATGAGGATGAAATACAGGAACCTAGTGAAATAGTAATGGCTTGTGAAAATACAAAAAATCATGAACTTATCAAAGCAAAAGAAGAACTGAAAAGCTGGAGGAAATTTGGTGTGTATAAAGAGGTTCTGAATGCGGATCAAAAAGCATTATCAGTTTGAAGGGTAGTAACAGAAAAGGAAAAGAGTACTGGAAAAAAGAAAGTTAAAGCAAGGCTGGTTGCCAAAGGTTTTGAAGAAAAAGAAAACATTCCATCAGATTCTCCCACTGTTAGTAAAGAAGTGTTGAGAGCTTTTGTTGCCATCTTGTCTTCCAAAAAGTGGGCAGTAAATTCAATTGATATTAAGGCTGCATTTCTACAGAGTGAACGATTTGAGCGTGAAGTATATCTTATTCCCCCTGTGGAAGCAGGTTATGACAATAATATACTGTGGAAATTAGAAAAATGTGTATATGGCCTTAATGACGCATCTAGGGAGTGGTATCTCACAGTAAAGACTTTCCTGCTGAAGATGGGATGTAAGCATGTAAAAACTGACCCCGTAGCTTTCTACTGGTACCATGAAGGAGAATTATGTGGTTTGTTTTTAATGCATGTAGATGATTTCTTGTGGGGAGGAACTAAGAAATTTGAAAATGTTGTCATTACCCAGATCAGAAATTATTTTCAGGTTAAGGAACAAAGTATTACTATTTTCAGGTATATTGGACAAGATATTATTCAGAATGAACATGGAATCACACTTCATCAAAATGAATACTGTAAATCTATAAACTCTATAAGTGTAAGTGCTGCTAAAAGATTAAATAAGAATATGGGGTGTGGTGAAAAAGAAAAGGAGAGTTTTAGGAGTCTTGTAGGCCAACTAGGGTGGTTGTGTACTAATTCAAGACTTGATATATCATATGATGTTTTAGAACTTAGCTGTAAGGTCAATAAGTCTAAAGTAGAAGATCTGATTGAGGCAAATAAATGTCTAAGGAAAGCTTGTACTTTTGAGTTCAATATGCTTCCCAGAATTAGGTGACACATCCAAGTATAAATTGATTGTATACAGTGATGCTTCCTATGCTAATCTCCCAGATGGATTTGGTAGTGCTGGGGGCTTTGTAATTTTTCTTGTGGGTGAAAATGGAAATAGTTGTCCTTTGTATTGGGAGGCAAAGAAAATAAGAAGGGTTGTAAAAAGCACACTTGCAGCAGAAACACTAGCAGCTGCTGAGGCAGTGGATATGGGCTATTATCTTGGAAGTATGTTGTCTCAAATACTATATGACAAAGAAAGAAAATTGCCTAGAACTCTTTGTAGATAACCGTTCACTTTATGATAATGTGCACTCAGTTAAAAACGTACCAGAAAAAAAATTAAGAATTGACATTGCTATTCTCAAAGAAATGGTTCAAAATGGTGAGTTGAAGATATTTTGGGTGGATTCAAAAGCACAGTTGGCTGATGTATTGACAAAAAAAGGAGTAAATTCTTTGAAAATAGCTAGTTTTTGAAAATGGATCTTTGAAATAATAATTAAATAGAATGCTATGTTGTATTTATTTTGTGAAGGAAAAATTAAAAGAATATTAATTTCTTAAAAAGAAATGTTTTATTTTTATATTTTTGTTATATTTAACTTTTAAGTTCTGCATTTATACAGCTTACTGTATAGTACTGCAATTTTTTTTAAGTATTTTTTTCTGTTTATAAGAGAGGGAGTGAGTTAATTCTGTTCAAATTACTAAATACGATATTGTGCTTCTCGAGCGTCTTTTGTTTGTTTGTTTATGTTGAGATGATGAGAGATTGTAGTAAATAGGTCGGTATATGATGTTATATTTTGGCTAAAATATTAAAGCTATATCTTGTATGTCTGTCATTGATTTATCCTGCCACATTGATCTGTGAGTTCAACACTGGTGCCAGGTGTAAAAGGAAAGGGCTCTATCTAAACTATAAACAGCAAAAAATTGCCCTTTTATGTAAGTATTCATAGTAAAATAATGGCATAAACGACGATGTATTGATATCCTTGCGTTGTGTTGCGTTTCATCAATTTTACTAAGATAATCAGCATTTCAATACAATAACTTCTTCACTAGGGATGGAAGCAAGTGTTGGAAGAGTGGTATGAGGTGGTGTGGTGAGCTAATCTGATTCAGTCGCCCTTTAAGGGTACACCCTTGAAGTGCGTGAAGAGGACAATTTTCTGTTTTACTAATTTCTGGTTACTTTAACATGTGCTGGTGCAAGATGTAAAAGAAAAGGGCTCTATCTAAACTATAAACAGCAAAAAATTGCCCTTTTATGTATGTATTCGTAGTAAATTATTGCCCATTATCATTGTTTCTTATGGAAAATGACTCGTCACATTATGTGATTATTACATTACACGTCACTTCTGAGAACCTATCTTCACGTTATTCCAAGAACTGGGTATATATATATATACTATATATATATATATATATATATATATATATATATATATATATATATATATATATATATATATATATATATATATATATATATATATACACACCGTGTTCCTTTTTTCTGCTTTTTTTTATCAGCGAATTTGCAATTACGTCCCCAAAAAATAATAGTAAAAAAAATATGAAATTCGCGAATAACGCCAATGGGGAAAAAAAAAAAATCATTTTAGCAAAAAATCGACTGCCTCGGAAGCACTTTTCCGCCATTCTCCTCCTCTTCTACCGCTTAATTGATCGGATATTATGAAGAAAATTGAAAAAAGCATTAAGATCAAACAGCAAACATATTTTCAATATAATATCGTCAGGGAAATAGCGTGTGAGGGTGCATCAGCTGATACGGAAGTAGCAAAAAGCTTGCCGATAGAGGCATCCTACTCCTCTTCTACAGCTTGATGCGATCGGATATTATGAAGAAAATTGAAAAAAGCATTAAGAACAAACAGCAAACATATTTTCAATATAATCATCAGGGAAATAGCGTGTGAGGGTGCATCAGCTGATACGGAAGTGTGCCAAACGTATGCATCCTCAGCCTCACTGCAACCATCAGTGTTGCCAGAATATATGAATGAGAGAAATGATAAATATAAAAAATATACATGTAAGCTGGTAATTTATTTCAAGTATCTTAAAAATGAAGTACATTTTTATTTAAATTACAGTATGTACTATCATCTTGTAATTATTATATATCTTAAAATGTACCATACATTTGAAAATAATAACATCCGCTTTATCTGGCAACCCTGGCCACCATGCACATCCCAGTGTAAGCCTGTTGCCAACGGCATAATAGAGTGCATTAATTTATTTACTGTACAGTAAATCTGCATAAGTAGTCTCCGTGCCAAAATGGTAGCGTCTGCGACTCTGAAGCGGCAGGTCGAGGGTTCGCGCCCCGTCACGGACTGAGGTTAGTAAGGGCATACACTCAGGGTAACGATTACATCTGCCAAAACAAGTCCTTCGTAAGAAGGCAACCGTCCTAGCCCTTAGTAGAAAAGGGAGTTCGTGACGTAAAACCGAATCATCACAGTAAATCTGCATATCATTTATACTTTACACTATTTGCATGTGAAAATAAATAACTACAGGTCTTTCTGCTTTGTTATGTACTTATAAAATATATTTTACTTATCTTATATCTTTGGTATAGTGTGCCTGGCCACCATGCATGTCCCAGTGTAAGCCTCTTGCCCACCGCATAATAATATGCCTTAATTTGTTTACTGTACACTAAATCTGTATATCTTTTATTGTGTACACTATTTGCATGTTAATACAAATAACTACAGGTCTTTCTGCTTTGCTATGTAACTATAAAATGTTTTACTTCTTTTATATCTTTGGTATAGAGTGCCTAAGGACGGTTATGGAACGAGCTATGCCCTTTATCATTGTTTCCTATGGAAAATGACTTGTTTTTTCACGCGATTTTCCATTTACCCGTGACTTCTGAGAACCTATCTCCGTGTTAATCTGAGAACTGGGTGTATATATATATATATATATATATATATATATATATATATATATATATATATATATATATATATATATATATATATATATATATATATATATATATACAGGGTATATATATATTATTACTATTAAAAGAAAAGAGTTTACAACATAAGATATACAGTGTTCCTTCCATTATCGCGAGGGTTCGGTTCCAGGACCAGGCGCGAGACAGGAAAATCGCGGAGTAGGATCAGCCTAAATGTATATACATACATACATATAACTTGGCTGTTTCCCCCTTTAATTGGGGGGTAGCCGACATCAAAAAGGAAAACAGTTTGGGGAGAAGTTATTCTCCCCTCTACTCCCCCTCCTCTTTGACGTCTCACAGGAGGTGTATATAGATATTTTAATTTATTTTTACGTTTACACCGTATAAACTGTATAAACCCTCCCTGTACTGTTAAGAAACCACCCTTTACTTCATAAATAACAGCATGCAAGCATAAATTTATATGACATACTCATGTACATAGGTATTTTACAATTATTTTTACGTTTACTGTATAAACCCTCCCTGCACTGTTAAAAAACCACCCTTTACTTTATAAATAACAGCATGCAACGTAAATTTATATGTACGTGATAGGTAAACTTACCTTATCTGTTATGGTTAACATTTTCCTTTGCCGCTTAGGCTCACTACAGGAAGCCTTAGAAGATGAAGGATGCTTGGGAGGCATTGCAAAGGTTAAAATATGCGAGTAAAAAAAATCACAAGCAAAACGTATTAATAAGCACAACGTGAACGGCGCACACGTGAGTTAGACTGAACGAGCCTTTGTTCAAAACGCTGATAGTGGTATCGTATTTTACATGTTGCAATACTGTTAGTATTTATGTTTTTTACTGTTTTATTATTCTTAGGCTAAGAAATACGTTTTTTTTATCAATAAAATCATGAAACTACTGGAAATATATATATGCTAGCTCAAGTAGATGCGACCCCAATACATTGTACGCTATCTGACACTATTTCGCATGATGCAATACTGTGAGTTATACTGTACGTACGTATATCTAAATTTATGTTTTTTACTATTTTTTACTGTTTTATTATTTGTAGGCTGGGAAATAAATTTTTTTTATCAATTAGATAATGAAATATGTTTTTTTTCAATAAAAAAAATTTAAATACTGAGAATTATTATTTTTTTAATATTTTAATATTTTTGCATATACCCCCCCCCAAAAAAATAATAATTTGCCCCCCCAAAAATGTGGTACAGTGAAAACGCGAGCCAAGAAACGCGATCCAGAGAAGGATCACTGTACAGAATAAGACACACCACCGAACAGATGTCTGGCAATAAATAGCAGTCCTTTAAGCATGCTTTATAATATTGTATTGCATATTTACATGAGCTTCATAATCTATTAAGCAATATTATTAGCAATATAAAAAACAGAACCTATAAAAAACCTTTACTTTCAGAAACAGTAGGAAATAATCAAAACATACCTTCACAGGGAATCCCCCATATATGGGAGCACAAGGAAATCTTAATTTTTCATAAAGACCCAACCAAAGGCGACGCGGCCATATAACAGTGCGGAATGCTTCACGAATATTTTCAGTGAACACTGGAACAATAGGCTGAAAAGATATACAATCATGCTAAAAAAGTCATCTAATTTTGTTTTTTGCATAATGTTTTCTCCTGCCAGATCAAGCAGCATGGCCACATAAATTGGAAAAATAATTCAAATGCACAGTACTAAATTAACACTCCTTGTCCTGTCCTTATCACTAGGACTTGTTAGGTATTATATTATTATTACTCATGATCAAAATACGATAATTTAAATAAAGAATCTTAAAAGTACATGGCATAATGGCCAAGGCTTTTTATAATAAGTAAGCACATGAATATTGCAAGGTTCATATCAGAGCAGACATAACAATATGTCTTTATTAATAACAAAAGTAACCAACATTTGCTGAATGACCTGCAAATTCTGTGTGTTATCATGGTAAGCCAAGCCTCAATACTCTATATCAGTGTTTCTCAAACAGGGATCCCTCAAAACCATAAGGTTCCATGAAAGGATGCATAGGGTTCCACAATATATAGTCATAAACAGACTCCTCATGCGAGTATGTACAATTTGGGGAACAAGTCGAAATCGGATTACGTAATGTGATTGGTCGAGCACCATATGCCATCTTTTCCCCCTGTTGAGCAGCTATTTAGTTTTGTTCACAGTTATATTTTTTACCTGATCACTGAACACTTAGTAAATGTCATCCTCTTAAGTTTCTGAGCATTATCCTTTTTTCTGAAATGGATTATAATTTTTCAGATGCTTTATGCTTTTATTTGTGATTTAATATTTTACTTTTATCCATACATTTCGATTTCTCAGCCCATATTTTTGAATTTTTTGGCTTGTACTTCATTGTTACGCAATTTATGGAAGCTATCTGGTCATATAAATTACAAAACGTTATGTACAGCCTGTTTGATTATTTTAGTTAGATTATAAGAAGCTACTATGATTATTTTCTAACTCTGTCTCCAAAGTTATTTCTTCTATTTGCCTTTATTTGTTTCAGTTTGAGTCAAGTAAAGGAACAAATATAGTCTATATTTTGTCCTCACATCTGTATATTGTCTCAACTCACTACTTCCTCACAGAGAGATGCTGGTTTCAAAATTTCTTGGAGATGAACTGAAAAACATTTTTGATGATGCTATGCTGTCCATTGGTAGGAAATATTCATGGCTCATTCTGATATACAGAGAACAGAAAGGTGGTCTATAAATGTGTTGTAAAGCCACCAAAGAGAAAGCACACTCTCAATAATATCTAGGGTAAAAAGCAATAGCAAGAGAGAGGAACTCCATTAGAAATTGAGGGTCATACTCACACAAATGCATTGCTGTCAAGGTGTCTAACAGTCACATTTGCAGTTTTCCCTCAATAAACTATACACCAAGATGCCGCCATTCCCTCATCTCGAATTTATCTTAAATTTATCTCCCATTTGTCCCACAATCAGAACATTAACAAAGTAGTAATGGTTAAAATCCAGTTGGAGAGTTAAATAAAATTTTGCAATTGCTACTCTAAAGACTGTGTTGCATGCAGGAGCCTCAGAGAAAAAGAAAATTCTTTTTTGAGGCTTAATCAATATCATTAACACAATTCGGCATAGAACATGACACAGGGGCTTAACTGAGAAACTTACAATCTCAAATAAGACAGTTAATGGAAATGTGTCACAGGTGATTAGACGAGTTGACTCAATTACGTCAACGTACATCTAGTGATGCATGACCTTTTGCAATGCTGAGGCCAGCAGCAGCAGTGCTTCCAGCAGTAGCAGTAACCCTGGCAATGGTCCTGGTGTGAATAATGCTGGAATTTCCAGGCTGCTTGGGTAGTTGGAAGCCTCAGAGAGACTCTCACAAGGACCCGTAGCTATTCGGGAGACATCACACTAACCAGAAGGTGAAAGTGACGTAGAAGGAGAGTGAAGGCATGATAGACATAGCAGGGATGGTTTATAAACAGGGGCAACTTTGGTAGCAGCTAAAGCATGTTATTGAGACCCTCCTCTACATATTACAGAAATCCCCAAAACCATGTTCGACAGACTGGGTGGAAAGCAAATACAGTAATGGACATTTTCTTTACGGAATATAATTTTGGGTGAAACTAAGAAACCTGGATAGTTCGTGATAATTCTTCAGATACGCGGAAAATTGACTGGACACTATTGAGGCAAAAATGATGTAAAAAGCTTCTCAAATTTTAAAACAGGTGCAGTTTTGACATCATGTGGTGAGTCGAAATATTTCATGGAAGGTATCCTACAAAGTGTAACACCATAAGATGATCCTTATGATGTGCCTTGTATCCTAAGAAACATAAGATGGGATCCAGGTGACCAGTTCAATATCATTTGAAGCAGGGCTCCCTAAGTTGCAAATGTTGTGTTCCTTACTTTCCAATCAGTCGAAGTTATCACAGAAGAGAATTATGCTGGATATCATTAAATATAGGTCGCACTTTATATAAAGAACAGAAAATGCCTTCAGAGTTGAACTTTCTAGCAGGTTCCCCATCATTTCAACTCATACCAACACACAAAAATAAAAAAGTGGGAAGTGTACTTTCCCCAGTTACTAATCAGGTGCACTGGTATCCAATAACACCAGTTACTGCATTCGAGCAGTGTGGAATATGATAAATGTATAATGATCAACATGAAATTCAAAACTATCAGGTACAATAGGGTGAAATAAATGACAACCTATTATTACTCCCACAGGGTCTTATGGTAGCCTCAAAGTAAGAGCAGTGTCCAGCATTCCATATGCTACAAGGTTGGCATCTCATTCAATACTGCTAGAGGAGAATTTATTAAAAAACTCAAGGGGCAGTGGCCGTTAACTACTAGACAAAGTGCGTTACTCACAAGACCATTAACGTCACCAGGATATAAAGGCCACAGAAGTTGAGTAATTTTGTGTCAAGTTCATTGCATAGCATGTATACATGTAGAAAGATTGAACTGTTCATCACACACATTTGCAAGGTATTAGCCTTTTCTCTACATTATATCCAAAGTCAGCATACCATCAGATAGCTTAGATGAGGAAAGTAAGGTAAAACAGCATTTTCTGTAAATGATAAACTTTTCCAAAATAATGCACTCTTCTCTGGATTAAAAACTGCACCACCATTCCCTCGGCTCATGCATAATATCATGACAGGTTTTATTGGTAATGTTGCTCTGATTTACTTGGATTACATTTTCATTCTTGGTAGAGAACTTGCAGAAGATAAGACATATCTACCACTTGAATTGGAAAGGAGAAGGCAGCATAATTTATAAGCATTTATAAATGAAGTAGAGTTCCTTGGGCATACCCTGACAAATAATGAAATATACTCCTTGTATAATAATGTTAACGTGATTAAGATCAAAGAGCTGGCAACTCCTGACTCCTGGATTTTTTCTTTCTTGACTCAAACTGGTTGATAAGAGGCGAGACGTTGAACATAGGTATTTGTCCTTTCTGATTAGTTGTGGCTACCCAACTGCCATCAATTATATATGGGATCATGATAAAAAAAAAAGATATAATTCTTGTTTCTGACTCGAAGGAAAATCTTAAATCAGGACAAATGAGAAGTAATGCTATACTTACAGATTTAGCTGCTATGGCCACTTTGGCAAACCCTGCTCGCTGTCCCCAAAAAAGTTGATAATTATGGTCCGAAAACTGAGCCTCTCTGACACCTCCAGGAGAAATAGAGAGAATGTGACCCTCGGAAAGGGTTTGGGTACAGGAACTTATAGTTCCCGCTGTGATATGAAAAGCTTCCAAGATCACTTTCCAACCTAAAAACACATGAACTTGTAAAAACCTATTGGATATGGAAATAATTTAACATATTTTCTATAGCATAATATCTAAGCAGACTTACTGAGTTGAGGATCAATATTTCAGTTTCACAATAAAACACTGGTAAGCTTAACATGCATACCATTAAATTCATCATTCAAGAGCATATTACTTATACAGATGTAAGATCACCCATCAACTAAGGATTAACATTTCTAAAGGAGTTTTCAATTAATTAACCAGCATGTCTTTTAACCCCATAAGAGAATTGTTTTTGAAGCAAATTTTATATTTGGAACCAATATTTTTCTTCAAAATATAAAATATTCCTATGCCATATCTTTAGCATATTTTATACTTAGACATCATGTTAATAAAACAACCTAATGGATTATCCCAATAAGTCTCGTACATAATAAGAAAGCTGGGAAACCACTTTTGATTATGAGACAAATTAAAAAGAGGTTTAAAAAAAAAATTGAAAACTTACTTTCATTTATGCATGTACTTGGTATGGTACTTTACGAGATAATGAATGATACACAAACTTTTCTTATATATCTTACACACGTATCGAATTTCTTCCCCGATGTTTCCCCAGTTGTTATGATTCTTTCTGTGTACATGTCATACACCTTGTGGGTGCCTTTTATTTTCTATGTTGGTGGGATTTTCATTACAAAGTGCTCTGAGGTAAAACGAGCCATTTATGTCAAGGGTAAAACTAACAATATATTTAGCGAGTGGCAGCAAAGATGGATAAACAATAAGTAACTATTTAGCACCTAAGCAAGTAAGTGTAGCACTAAATATAACCAGCTATTAAGGCAGCAAAAGAGACTGCACTACCAAAAGTACGATAAGCCATATATTTTCCCTTATCTCGCAAAACTATTGCCCAGTTACAATATTAGATGGCCAAATTTTGAAATCTGAATAAAAATATTACATTACGGACCATAACGTCCAATGACTACAAACAATTTGCTTAGAATACTTGAATAATTCTCATAAGAGGCTAAGTATAAAGCTAAATCTTTAATCTAAAAGACATCTACTTAAAAGTCATATACTGAATGGATAACATGCTGGACTAATAAATAAATAGTGAATAGAATATAAATGCCTATAACATGATAATATTATAGAATCAAGTATATTAAAGTAGTTATAAGCTAAAGTAAAATTGTTATTCTTATTTATGCTTTTGTATGCAAATCATCAGAAATATATTAATACTTACTCCACAAACATCGTTACTATTTCAAGTACTGTACTCATAATAACCTTAAACTATCTTCAAAAGAAGATATATTCTTACAAAGCTTAAAGACATAACGCTTACCGGGGACTTTCTCAAGGAATCTATCACCAACACAGTGAATGAGTCTACCAGTGGTGACAACCATGCGAGCAACTAGATAATAGATATCAATAGGAATTGCTCCATGATAATATATAATGAGACAAGGCCCAGTACCTGGTATATTTTCCAAACCATTTACTTCATAACCTGAAATTGAAAAATATTAAGAAATCATATACAATATACTGTAATCAATTTAAACCCAATAAAATTTACAAATACAGTCACCTCACCATTTGCACGAGTTTAAGTTCTGAAAATCTGGATTAGCGCATCAACAAAATACTAGTAAAAAAATTCGAAATACGCGTTTAACGTAAGCAAGAAAAAGCGAGGAAAAAATATTCTGTTTAGTGACTGATCACCCGCCTCGGAGGCACTTTCATGTCATGCTGCCATGTGCTTCAGTCTCTCATCACCCAACAAACCGTATGAATATATCACTTGTTCTAACTGTTGTTTTGGTGTTTCTTTTGCCTTTTTGCGGTATCTTTATACATTTATCATGGCCAGTAAATGCCCAGGAAAAGACTGTGGAAGTGCTACTACTCCCAAAAGAGCGAGAAAGTCTATAGACCTTGACGTAAAATTGCAAATGTTGACCCATTACGAGCGTGATGAGAGTACAGCGGCCATTAGAAATGCGATCATTGTTTACATTTGCAGATAGGGATTAGTTCTCCCGCATCCCTCTCCTCTTCTCCTACCGCTTAAGTCAACCGCTCACCACCACCACGCATGTCCCAGTATGTCTGCTGCCCACCGCGTAATAGAGTGAGTTAATCAGTTTACTGTACAGTGTTTATTTGTTAATCTGTATATCTTTAATACTGCACAGTATTTGTATATTAATTTACATAAGTATTTCAGCTTGGTTATGTACTTGTAATATATGTTTTACTTAGCTTTATTAATCTGGTATAGTGTGCTTAAACACGCTTGTGGAACATACAGTCACCTCGCAATTTATGCGGGTTTAAACTTCGCGAATTTGCATTAGTGCATCTATAAAATAATAGTAAAAACTTGAAATACACATCTAACAGGAGCGAGAAAAACAAGGTGCTGAGTGGAAGAAAAATGGACCTAATGACCACTAACCAGAGCCTGTGCTTTGTTTGCAGCATGGTCGGTCAGTACCCTCTACAAAATGGGATTTTCACCCTTATTGGAGTAATTTTCCAGTACTAGTGCAACAATGATTTATGACACACTCTCTCTCTCTCTCTCTCTCTCTCTCTCTCTCTCTCTCTCTCTCTCTCTCTCTCTCTCTCTCTCTCTCTCTCTCTCTCTCTATATATATATATATATATATATATATATATATACACTCAGTTTGCTTTTTACGCGTGTTTAAAATCCGCGAAATTGGAATAACGCCCCCAAAACATAATAGTAAAAAAAATCGACCGAAACGGAGGCAATTTTCCGCCATGCTGCCATGTGCTTTAGTGTCTCTTTACCCAGCATACTGCGTGGATATATCGCTTATTCTAACTGTTTTTGTGTTAAGGTTTGTATATTGTCAGGGAAAAAGCGTGCGAGAGCGCATCAGCTGATACAAAGGCGGCAAAACGTTTGCAGATAGAGGTTCCTTCTCCCGCTTAATGCGATCGGATATTATGGAGAATGGAAAACAAGCATTAAGAACAAACAGAAAACAAACTTGCCATATAATATCGTTACGGAAATAGTGTGCGAGAGTGCATCAGCAGATACGCAGGCGGCAAAACTTTTGCAAATAAAGGTTCGTTCTCCCGCATCCTCCTCTTCTACTGCTTAATGCGATCGGATATTATGGACAGAATGGAAAAAAGCATTAAGAACAAATAACAAACAAACTTGCCATATAATATCGTCAGGGAAATAGCGTGCGAGAGTGTATCAGCTGATACGGAAGTGCCAAAACGTTTGCAGATAGAGGTTCGTTCTCCCGCATCCTCCTCCTCTTCTACCTCTTAATGCGATCGAATATTATGAACAGAATTGTAAAAATCATTGAGAACAAACAACAAGCAGACTTGCGATATAATACTGTCAGGGAACAAACAGCAAACAAACTCTCAATATAATATCGTCCGGGAAACAGCGTGTAGAGAATATATATATATTTCATTTAAGTTTCCAATGTGCAGTACGATATACGTTTTCTTTGTAACGAATTGTATAGTTTTCTTTTTCTCTCAGCTGACTTTGTTTACCTTAAGATTTTGTGCAGCATGGTCGATATGTAAAGAAGATAGAATAATGTTTAGATCCAAGGAATATTAATACTATAATCTTGAAAATTAAATAAGCCCCAAATAGGGTGAGTAAATAAATATTTTAAGCGTAAGATATTGTCGTTGAATAGTGATAAGCATCAGCTGATACGGAAGTGGCAAAACGTTTTGGTTAGAGGTTCATTCTCCCGCATTCTCCTCCTCTTCTAACGCTTAATGCGTTCGAATATTATGAAGAAAACTGAAAAAAAGTATTAAGAACAAACAGAACAAACTTTCGAAATAATATACTCAGGGAAATAGCGTGCGAGGGTGCATCAGCTGATACGGAAGCAAACAAACAAACAAATATTTATTTCCATTTTTGTACAATGGTTATTCTTCTAAGATTAAAAGTGACTTATAAGTAGACATGTAATTGAACTAATAAGTAAGAGGGTAATAAATAGTTAAAGTAAATGTAGCTTTCCTACAAAATGATAATGCTGTAATAAAAAGTTAACAATAATGTTAATAATAAAGTAGTAATAATAACACTCGATACAGTATCATTATTATTGGCATCATCACCATATTTGTTTTCCTTACAATGAGAATAATTAGTTCTTAACTTAGAGAACAGAGAAGTCGATAGCAGTTTACATATAGAGAGGTCAGTGTTTAGGGAAATTCCATTAAATCATTAAGTTTAGTTTAAGTGTGAGCAGCAACTATTCGTCCAAAAGAAAACTATATAGATTGCCTTTGAAAGCTGCAAAGGAGGATGCATTTTTAAGATGACTCATGGCACCAGCTACACTGAATATTCTTGGATATTAATTACACAACTTTTATTGTCCCTTCACATCTGACAGGCCATTACACTCTCCATCTCTGTTTCTCTTTACTTTATGTATTCTTCATGCCCAGGCCCGATAAAGGCTGTTTTATTTTATTATTTTTTGGCCCGTCCTGGTGTCACAATCATTAAAAATATAATTTTTTTTCGTTTTGCTCGCCAAACAAATCCACGATGCACTATGCCAAAGATATAAGATAAATAAAACATATTTTACTAGTACATAACAAAGCAGAAAGACCAGTAGCTATTTTTAAGAGTACAAAATATATTCTGATTTACTGTACTGCAAACAAATTAACATACTGTACTCTATCATGCGGTGGGCAACAGGCATACACAGGGACGAGCATGGTGACGGTGAGCACGTAACTTAAGCGGTAGAAGAGGAGGAGGATGCGGGAGAACGAACCTTTATCTGCAAACATTTTTGCTCTCGCACACTTTTTCCCTGATGATATTATATGGCAAGTTTGTTTGCTGTTTGTTCTTAATGCTCATCCATGTACTTAGCATTGTTTCCATTCTCTCCATAATATCCAATCGCATTAAGTGGTAGAAAAGGAGGGGGATGCAGGAGAACGAACATGTCTCTGCAAACGTTTTGCTGCCTCCGTATCAGCTGAGGCGCTCGCGCACGCATTTTCCTTGACGATATACAAACCTTAACACAAACAGAGTTATATATATTTTACGCAGTATGCTGGGTAAAGAGACACTGAAGCACACGGCAGCAAGGCGGAAAAGTGCCTCCAAGGAGGTCGATTATTTACTAAAATGATAAGTTTTTTTTTTATTTTTTTGCATGGGCGTTATTCCTGTATTTCGCATCTTTTTACTATTATATTTTGGGGGCGTTATTCCAATTTCACGTATTTTAAACACTCATAAAAAGAGAACTGAGTATATATATATATATATATATATATATATATATATATATATATATATATATATATATATATATATATATATATATATATATATATATATATATATATATATATATATATATATATATATATATATACACCTAGTTCTCAGAATAACGCCTAGATAGGTTCTCAGATGTGTCGGGTAAATGGAAAATCGCGTGAATAAACGAGTCATTTTCCATAGGAAACATGATAAAGGGCATAGATACGTTCCAAACCTTACATAGACACACCATGCCAAAGATATAAACTAAGTGAAAAACATATTTTATTACTACATAGCAAAGCAGAAAGCCCTGTATCTATTTTTAAGAGTATACAAAGATATTCATATTCACTTTACAGCTAGAAATTAACATAAATTACTGTACTGTACTCTATTATGCAGTGGGCAACAGTCATACAGTACACTGGGACATGCATAGTGGCCGTGAGCAAGTAACTTATGTGGTAGAAGAGGAGGAGGATGCAGGAGAACGAACCTCTAGCTGCAAATGTAAACAAAGATAAAATAAAAATTATAAATAACCAAAGCAAGACTAAAAAACGAAAAAAAAAAAAATTATGCAATGCCTAAATCTACCATATGACAGATTAAAAAAACTTAATCTACATTCTCTAGAGAGGCGCAGAGTTAGGGGGGATATGACTGAGGTGTATAACTGGTTCAAAGGGATTAACAAGGGTGATATTAATAAAGTTTTAAATATTCATGATCAAACCAGAACTCGTAATGGGTAATGGATTTAAGCTTGATAAATTTAGGTTCAGAAGAAAAAATGGTGAAAATTGGCTTGGTAATACCGTAGAGTAGCTGAAGCATGGAGCAGGATTCCTAGTAGGATAATAAATGCCAATACCTTAGACACCTTCAAATGTAGATTAGATAGACATATGACAGAGGTAGGGTGGGAGTATATATAATGTATAACGATGATGATCTTTTCTTATCGTAATCCTCTATGTACTCGTGGGAGAAGCGTATGCGGGCGCTTTTTAAAAAGAAAAAGAAAAAACATTTATTTTTTTTGGGGGGGGGGCGTTATTTGCGAAATTCTAATTCTTTTACTATTATTTTTTGGGGGCGTTATTGCAATTTCGCGGATAAAAAAATCGCGCATAAAAGGAACAAGGTGTGTATATATATATATATATATTATATATATATATATATATATATATATATATATATATATATATATATATATATATATATATATATATATATATATATATATATATTATATATATATATATATATTATATATATGGTAATCCCTTGCTATATCGCGAATCACCTACCGGAATTTAGTGCATCGCAGATTTTTTTGGCGGGGGAGAAAAAAAAATTAATTAATTATTGTGACACCAGGACGAGCCTAAAAATAATAAAATACAACACCCTATATCGGGCCTGGGCACGAAGAATACATAAAGAGAAACAGAGATGGAGAGTGTAATGACCTGTCAGATGTGAAGGGATTATAAGAGATGTGTAATGAATATTCAAGAATATTCAGCGTAGCTGGTGCCATGAGCCATCATAAAAATGTATCCTCCTTCGCAACTTTCAAGGGCAATTTATATAGTTTTCTTTTGGACAAATAGTTGCTGCTCACACTTAAACTAAACTTAATGATTTAATGGAATTTCCCTAAACACTGACCTCTCTATATGTAAACTGATATCGACTTCTCTGTTCTCTAAGTTAAGAACTAATTATTCTCATTGTAAGGAAAACAAATATGGTGATGATGCCGATAATAACGATATTGCATCGGGTGTTCTTATTACTACTTTATTATTAACTTTATTGTTAACATTTTATTACAGCATTATTTCTAGGAAAGCTACATTTAATATACCTGTATGTATTACCCTCTTACTTATTAGTTCAATTACATGTCTACTTATAAGTCACTTTTAATCTTAGAAGAATAACCATTGTACAAAAAGGGAAATAAAGATTTGTTTGTTTATTTGCTCCGTATCAGCTGATGCACCCTCGCACGCTATTTCCCTGACGATATTATATCGAAAGGTTGTTTGCTGTTTGTTCTTAATGCTTTCTTTCAATTTTCTTCATAATATTCGATCGCATTAAGAGGTAGAAGAGGAGGAGGATGCGGGAGAATGAACCTCTAACCAAAACGTTTTGCCGCTTCCATTTCAGCTGATGCTTATCACTATTCAGGCACAATATCTTACTCATAAAATATTTATTTACTCACCCTATTTAGGGCTTATCTAATATTCAAGATTATAGTATTAATATTCCTTGGTTCTAAACATTATTCTATCTTCTTTACATATCGACCATGCTGCACAAAATCTTAAGGTAAACAAAGTCAGCTGAGAGAAAAAGAAAACTATACAATTCCTTACAAAGAAAACGCATATCATACTGTACATGGGAAACTTAAATGAAATATATATATATTCTCTGCATGCCATTTCCCAGACGATATTATATCGAAAGTTTGTTTACTGTTTGTTCTTAATGCTTTTTTCCAATTCTCTTCATAATATTCGATCGCATTGAGCGGTAGAAGAGGAGGAGGATGCGGGTGAACGAACCTCTATCTGCAAACATTTTGGCACTTCCGTATCAGCTGATACACCCTCGCACGCTATTTCCCTGACAATATTACATCGAAAGTTTGTTTGCTGTTTGTTCTTAATGCTCTTTTTCAATTCTCTTCATAATATTCGATTGCATTAAGTGGTAGAAGATGAGGAGGATGCGGGAGAACATACCTCTATCTGCAAGGGTTTTGGCGCTTCCGTATCAGCTGATACACCCTCGCACGCTATTTCCCTGACGATATTATATCGCAAGTTTGTTTGCTGTTTGTTCTTAATGCTTTTTTCAATTCTCTTCATAATATTCGATCGCATTAAGCGGTAGAAGGGGAGGAGGATGCAGGAGAACGAACCTCAAACCAAAACGTTTTGCCGCTTCCGTATCAGCTGATGCTTATTCAGGCACAATATCTTACTCATAAAATATTTATTTACTCACCCTATTTGGGGTTTATATAATTTTCAAGATTATAGTATAATTAATATTCCTTGGTTCTAAATATTATTCTATCTATCGACCATGCTGCATGAATTCTTAAAGTAAATAAAGTCAACTGAGAGAAAAAGAAAATGTATACAATGCGTTACAAAGAAAACGTATATCGTACTGTACATGGGAAACTTAAATAAAATATATATATTCTCTACACGCTATTTCCCTGACGATATTATATCGAAAGTTTGTTTGCTGTTTGTTATTAATGCTTTTTTCAATCTTCACAATATCACGTTCATACAAATTTACGCTTGCGCGCTGTTATTATTAAAGTAAAGGGTGGTTTGTTAACAGTGCAGGGAGGGTTTATACAGTATAGGTAAAAATAAATGCAAAATACCTATAATAAATATGGTGTTCCTATTTCGCGATTATTCACCTATTGCGGCGGGTCCTGGAACCGAACCCCCGCAATAAATGAGGGAGCACGGTATATATATATATATATATATATATATATAATATATAATATATATATATATATATATATATATATATATATATTATATATATATATATATAGTGTGTCCCCCGGTTATTCGCGTTTCTTGGTTCGCGTTCTCACTGTATCGAATTTTTTTTTTGGATAAATTATTATTTTATTTCATGGGTATATGCAAAAATATTAAAATACTGAAAAAAAAAAAATTATCAGTATTTTCATTTTCTTATTGAAAAAACATATTTCATTATTTAATTGATAAAAAAAAAAATTATTTCCCAGCCTACGAATAATAAAACAGTAAAAAATAGTAAAAAACATAAATTTAGATAGATAGATAGATACGTTTATTGACCACCTCTTTTGAAAAGTACAGTATAATCTTTACAAAAGGAATATTTGGTCCAAATTACAATGAATAAATACAATAGATTTTGTACAATCATCAAATAAGTAAATGAATTTTAAATTAATATACATTGTACTAATAACTGAATGATATACGTACATACAGTATAACTCACAGTATTGCATCATGCAAAATAGTGTTCGATAGCGTACAATGTATTGGGGTCGCAGCTACGTGAGCTAGCATATATATTTATATTTCCAGTAGTTTCATGATTTTATTGATAAAAAAAAAAGTATTTATTAGCCTAAGAATAATAAAACAGTAAAAAATAGTAAAAAACATAAATACTAACAGTATTGCAACATGTAAAATACGATACAGCTATCAGCGTTTTGGACAAAGACTCTTTCAGTCTAACTCACGTGTGCGCCGTTCACGTTGTGCTTATTAAACGTTTTGCTTGTGTTCGATAGCGTACAATGTATTGGGGTCGCAGCTACGTGAGCTAGCATATATATATTTATATTTCCAGTAGTTTCATGATTTTATTGATAAAAAAACGTATTTCATATCCTAAGAATAATAAAACAGTAAAAAATAGTAAAAAACATAAATACTAACAGTATTGCAACATGTATAATACGATACCGCTATCAGCGTTTCGGACAAAGGCTTCCACCATCTTCCATTGTCTCGCCTCACTCGTGTGCGCCATTCACGTTGTGCTTATTATTATTAATATGTTTTGCTTGTGATTTTTTTACTCGCATATTTTAACCTTTGCAATGCCTCCCAAGCATCCTTCATCTTCTAAGGCTTCTTGTAGTGAGCCTAAGCGGCAAAGGAAAATGTTAATCATTGTAAATAAAGTGAAACTCTTAGATATGTTGAAAGAAGGAAAAAAGTTTGTGGATGTCGGCCGCTATGTTACATAAACGTAAAAATTATTGTAAAATACTTTACCTATGTATGTCAAGTCATCATCACCTCATTCACGGTAAGTTTTCATATCACTTTCATAAAAAATTACGTTGCTTGCTGTTATTTATAATGAAAAGGGTGTTTTTTTAACAGTACAGGGAGGGTTTATACAGTGTAAACGTAAAAATACATTAAAATATCTATGTACATATAGGCTGATCCTACTCCGCGGATTTCCTGGTTCGCACCGGGTCCCGGAACCGAACTACCGCGATAAGGGAGGTAACACTGTATATATATATATATATATATATATATATATATATATATATATATATATATATATATATATATATATATATATATATATATATATATATTATATATATACACACTCAACTCGCTTTTTACATGTTGCTATAATACGCGAAATTGGAATAACGCCTCCAAAAAATAATAGTAAAAAAATACGAAAAGCGCGAGCTACGCGCATGAGTGCGAAAAAAAAGAAAAAATGGTTGTTTAGCAACTAACCGACCGCCTCTGAGGCAGTTTCCTACCATGCTGCCATGTGCTTCAGTTACTTTTCACCCAGTACTAACCCCAACAATAACCAGTGGTTTGCTCTCCCCCTTCCTCCTCCTCTTCTCCTCCCTCTCCTACCGCTTAAGTCTCCTCCTCCTTTTCCTACCGCTAACTAACGTCAATTTTTTTTTTACGTTTGCAGATATGGGTTCGTTAATTTTTTTTGCTGTACAGTATTTGTTTGTAAATCTTTATATCTTTTATACTCTTCACTATTTGCATGTTAATATAAATAAATACAGGTCTGTCTGCTTTGTAATGTACTTATAAAATATGCTTTACTTATCTTATATCTTTGGCATAGTGTGTTTATGTACGGTTGTGGAACGTATATATATGCCTATTATCATTGTTTCTCATGGTCAATGACTGGTCACATTACATGAATTTTACATTACACGACACTTCTGAGAAATTATCCTAGCGTTATTCCAAGAGCTGAGTGTATATACAGTATATGTATATGAATCATTTTTACCCCGACCGGGACTTGAACCTGGGACTTATAATTACTAACCCAAGGCACTACCAACTACATCACAAAAGGTCTAAAAGGGAAACAGACTTTACAGCTTTTATCTACTATACTAGGAATGAACGCATGCTATCTGAATGCCACTATATTCATATTACAGTCTCCCCAACCTCACTCGCGATTTCGTTTTCACATTTAATTCAACCCCCAATCTCATTTTGGATCAGCAATAACCAAATAAGCACATTACCATATGAGAAGACATGAATCATATTTACCCCGACCGGGACTTGAACCTGGGACTTATAATTACTAAGCCAAGGCACTACCAACTACACCACAGAAGGTCTAAAAGGGAAACAGACCTTACAGCATATAACTGCTATACTAGGAAGGATACTATGTTCATATTACTGTTTACCCCAACCTCACTCGTGGTTTCATTCTCACATTTAATTCAACTCCCAATCTCATTCAGGACCAACAATAACCAAATTAGCACATTACCATATGTGAAGATATGAATAATTTTTATCCCGACTGGGACTTGAACCTGGAACTTATAATTACTAAGCAAAGGCACTACCAACTACACCACAAAAGGTCTAAAAGGGAAACAGATATTACAGCTTACATCTGCTATACTAGGAATAAACGGACTCAATCTGAATGCCACTATGTTCATATTACAGTTTCCCCCAACCTCACTCGTGGTTTCATTTTTGCATTTAATTCAACTCCCAATCTCATTAGAGACCAACAATAACCAAATAAGCACATCACCAAAAGTGAAGACATGAATCATTTTTACCCCGAACGGGACTTGAACCTGGTACTTATAACTACTAAGCCAAGGCGATACCAACTACACCACATACATATATATATATATATATATATATATATATATATATATATATATATATATATATATATATATATATATATATATATATATATATATACATATATATATATATATATATATATATATATATATATATATATATATATATATATATATATATATATATAGATAAAAAAAAAATATATAGAGAGAGAGAGAGAGAGAGAGAGAGAGAGAGAGAGAGAGAGAGAGAGAGAGAGAGAGAGAGAGAGAGAGAGAGAGAGAGAGAGAGAGAGAGAGAGAGAGAGAGAGAGAGAGAGAGAGACACGTGGAAAATCACTCCAATAAGGGTGAAAATCCCATTTTGTAGAGGGTACTGACTGAACACACTGCAAACAAAGGCAAAAGCTCTGGTTAGTGGTCATTAGGTCCATTTTTCTCTGAATAATCCAATCAGAAAGTTGCTATGGCTTAGCACTGTGATCAATGCCAACACACACCTGTTGTCAACCGTATATAGTGTTAATTTATTTTTTTGTTTATCTGTATATCTTCAATACTGTACTTGTTTATTTTTAGCTCACTTACATACTATTTCAGGTTGGTTATGTACTTGCAAAATGTTTTATACTTAGCCTTTTTCTTTGGTATAGTGTGTTTATAAAGACTTGTGGAACATATCTAATGTATATTAACATTATACCTTATGGAAACAGACCATCTGAGTTCCGTGAAATTTGAATTACAGGAACCTTTTGAGAACCTATCCTCGCGTTAATTCGAGAGGTGACTGTATCTATGTATATTAACATTATTCCTTATGGAAATAGCCTATTTGAATTACGCAAAATTTGAATTACACAAGCCTATTGAGAACCTATCCTCGTGTTAATTCGAGAGGCGACTGTATATGTATCCACACATAATACTATATCTACTTCAGTACAGTCTCCTCTCTATTTATGTGAGTTAAGATTACACAACTTGAAATAAGGTGAGTCCTCAATAATAATAATATAATTCAAATTACAAGAATAATGTAAGCGAGAAAAAACAAGGCGCTGAATGGAAGGTCTGGTCCGCCATGTTGGCCATTTTTGAGTTATGTACACCAGCATATTCCCGAGTCCCTCCTCTACTAATACAAGAATGACTTAAGTGGAAAAATCACCCCAATAAGGGTGAAAATCCCAATTTGTAGAGGTTACTGACTAACCACACTGCCAACTGCACTGCAAACGAAGGCAAAAGCTCTGCTTAGCGGTCAATAGATCCATTTTTTTCTGAATAATCCAGTCTGATAGGCATTATGGTTTAGCACTGTCTTCCCTAGGACCTGAACCTTGGAAACCAATATCAGGCTCCAGTATTCCACTGACGTTAGGTCGATACTCCCGGTGTATTCATGTAAAAACATGCCTCTATCGTCAGAAGCATGTAAGGGAGTCCGAAGACAGAGGTACGAAGAACTCGATCTTCTTGAGTACAACAATCTTTGAGGATGTAAGTGTTTATTTTCCTTATAGCATTGTTCCAAAACATGAAAGAATATGTTTTCTGCTCCATTTGAAAAAAAAATCACCAGGATATCTTATCAGTTGACAAGATATAGCATTTTGAATGTCAACAAACTTTAACAGTGTTTTTCTCATTTTTTAAAAAGTGGCCCTTGGGACCTTATTCCACTCATAGCCTTAAACATGGTACAGTTTAGAGACTAAGCGCATGCCTCATTTCCCATTTCCTGACAACTTGGCCATGTGCTTCAGTCTATAAACCTTGAGAAAAAACTGCAAGTGTTGGCGACCTTGGTGAGAGTACAGCTTTTCCACTTCCCCCTCCTCTGCACCTCCCTCTCCTACTGCTCAAGTCAACTGCTCACCGCCACCACAAACCTGTTGTCCACAGTATATAGAGTGAGTTAATTTGTTTATTTTTTGTTTATCTGCATATTTTTAATACTGTATTTGCTTATTTTTAGCTTACTTACGTATGTATTTCAGCTTGCTTATGTACTAGTAAAATGTGTTTAAATAGCTTATTTCTTTGGTGTAGTGTGTTTATATATGCTTGCGGAATGTAACCATACCTATTAACAATACTCGTTATGGATATATACAAATTAAATTACGCGAAATTAGAATTACACGAACCTTTTGAGAACCTATCCACGCGCAAAAAAAGAAGAGACTATACTTATGTTACAAATGTAGTTAACCTGCTGACTTCATGGGCTATGGAGTCTTGACTGAAGAAACAAAATCCTTAAATGCTGTTATCTCAATTCTTATGTTACAGTTGTGAAAACCCTCCTGAATCAGTGAAAGAGAAATGTTTGTTAAAAAAATGGTTGAACAGGAAAAATTTCTATGTCCTTGTGCTATAGGATGTAGTCTTTTACTGTCAAATCATTCTTTGCTTGAGGTAAAGTTAGAACTTGAGGAAATAGTTGGATGGAGAAAATAAAGTTGAAAATGAAAATGAAAATGAAAAATAGAATAGATAAAGATACATGCAAGCATGAAATGGAGGCAGATATTAAAATGAAAATTAATAGAGAATGAGTGATGAAAGTTATTTACCTTTTCTTCTGTCTCAGTAAAATATTTAAAGACATGTTAATACACCACAATATTAAGGGATGAACCACAATAAAACTCTTGATAGGTAAAACACGCATGCATTTTTCCCATCACTTAACACCTAATAAACGTATGAGTGGGCTTTGTTTCATTATGAACCTGAAAATTAAGGTTCCCCCTCTGGGGATGCAAAAATATCTCCTCAAGGTTCCAATGACATATAAAACTTGACTAAATGGGCCAGAACAAGGGAACTGGGAATACCTCCTTTGTATTTTTCTTCCACAAAGAGTCAAATTTTGCTTTGACTCAGCCACCCCTTTTATGGGGGAAATCATGGCTATTGTATATATATATATATATATATATATATATATATATATATATATATATATATATATATATATATATATATATATATATATATATATATATATATATATATATATATATATATGTACTATATATTACGACTGGACTCCAGTCCTCTTCAGGTACAAATGAATTGATAAATACAGAGCTGTGGATAAAGGTGGGGAGAGATGCTAGCTATGATTCCCAGGAGGATTCACGATGGGATTATCTTCAAACCTCAGGTCAAGTGGACGGTCATTTGGCATAATCTTCTTAATGAGGTCTTTTAATAATGCTTCATCCACAACGTCAGATCTCCACTGTCCATTTGATAAATTTAATGTTTCGGATTTTTCTATAATGGCTGCTTCAAGTATCTTTCTCCTATATTGGCAATTACTCTTATATAGCAATGAGGACTCACTCCAATTAATAGGGTGCCCAGTATCTCGCATATGCACAAATAAAGCAGAACTTTCAACGCCATATCTTACTGCTCTTTTGTGCTCGGAAATTCTCTGGCCTAGCGAACGACCAGTTTGACCTATGTAGGATTTTTCGCAGGAACAGCAATCAATTTTATAAATCCCTGCTTCTAAAGGCTTTTTTATTTTGATATACGTTAATTAGTGAAGAACCAATTGTTTTGGGATAATTAAATATGAAAGGATTACTTCTGCCTAATTGATCACTAAGAATTTTAATATTTTCTAAATAGGGTATTTTAATTGTATTAGTAAAGTTTATTTTTGGCTGTTCTGTCGGCCCATTATAAAATATTTTGTTTGCTTTGTTAATTGCTTTTTCGATTACATACGCGGGATACATATATATATATATATATATATATATATATATATATATATATATATATATATATATATATATATATATATATATATATATATATATATATATATATATATATATATATATATATAAAATTAAGATATACAGTAAGGAGAGATTTACAAAAACAGCGTATTTCCCCTGAAGATTGTTTTACTGATGAATATTTTAATCTTTGAATATTGAGGCAAACACCAAAATATCACAAACTTTTTAATTCTCTACACCATATCTTTAGTTCTCTTTGTCATATGGTCATTCCATTTGCCACCCACTCTGACAGTAAATAAATTAGCCACGATAACGTCACAGTAAAATATTAAAAAAATTGTATGGTGAAAGACAAAGAAAAGTTCATGTAAAAGAATAATTATAAATTAGCACCTAATACATATACAGTATAAGGAGGAATTTTGCATCATTATGAAAAAGAATAAATTAACTACACTCAACCTTTGATGTAATGAGCTATCTGAGTGAGACTTTGGGCGTAAAATCCGAATTTCTATTGTTTTCAAATTACGCTATGAAAAAAGGGGAAAAATACTTTTAATCAAATACAGTATCCAATGTGACAATGTAAAATACCTGTACACTCTAAATATAATAAATTTAACGTTTATTTGTGTGTGTGTGTGTGATAGAGAGAGAGAGAGAGAGAGAGAGAGAGAGAGAGAGAGAGAGAGAGAGAGAGAGAGAGAGAGAGAGAGAGAGAGAGAGAGAGAGAGAGAGAGAGAGAGAGAGAGAGAGAGAGAAAATTATATGGTTAGGAAATGTATTTTAGGTGCTTAGGAAGGGAGGGGTATTAGAAAACTCTCCCCTCCCCCCTGGTATTTATGAGGTTCCATATTTTACGGAGCTAGCAGGATGTTCATAACTGTAATAAAAGAAATGTGGTAGAAGTTCCTATGTCACATGGATACTAGAAAGCAAGAAAACTACAGTATGCTCAGAAAGGTAGTTTGATGGGAAAAAGAGGTAAGCCTTGTCACATATCTGTTAGCTTTACCACTCCAGAACGATAATGTAAAATAACTTATAAAAATGTAAGCAAAATACATTCCCTTTTATATCCCTGACAGAATATAAATTGGAATACTGCTCTATAACTAACCATTGCTCCCATGATGTTCAGCAAGGAAGGACTGTCCATCATCAGGACATGCAGGTGTGGTCTTTCTTGCCCACCACCTATAAACTTACCATGCCAAATATATCCATGAGCATCCCATATGAGAGAAGTAAGGTAGCGTCCACCTGCCCAGGGATCTCGATGTTCAAGCGTTTCTTGAATAACATCAATAACCTTCTTTCTGTAATGCAAAAGTTGTTTCTCTTTATCTGGGATATGTGACAGGACTCAGTACAGTATTAGTACTAAAGATAGCTTCCATTTAATCAACACATTTTATGAGAAACAATAAAACCGATTACATTACAAATAATATCTGCTCATATTTTTACAAAGCGAACAATGATTCTCCATAAAATGACAAAGCAAAATGAATATGCATTATGAAAACTTTATGTTGCCTCATTACTTTTTTATAAGAAAGCATAACAAACTTATGGAGATACTAATAGCAACTCGTGCAAGTTCTGATATATGTTTTAAATCAAACACTTCTAAGAGACCAAATACAGAGGGTCATCGGTTTACGATCTCCTTGACAAACAATGTGTTGTGGTTACGATGAATCTCCCAAAAATTATAACTAAATAATTTTTAAGACCTACATGGTTTACATCGTAAATACAAACTTCGCGTGCTGAACAGTTTGTTGAGCTTTGTGGCAGAATACATCGTCACTCAGCATTGCTGTGCACACATATATCATGTTCATGGTTTTATTTATTTGTTTATGTATTAGCTTATGTGAATGACTAAGTTTGAATACATTTACAAAATTACAAAATATGTACACAGTCCTAAATATGAACTTCGCCCTCGGCAGTTTGTTGAGACGTCGCGTCGCACAGTTCCCGCTCACACACCATTTTGTCTCGTGTTTATTTGCTCTTCAACATTTACCTCATTTCGTATCAAATATACTGTATACAAAAGTCTAAAACAGACAGACCGCTGTAAGCGGTGCCGTTGGCATTTGCAATACAGTACTGTGTAAACGAGAAAACGATTTGTGAAGTGCTTATTCGCTCTTCTATATATACCTCATTACTCATCAAATATATATCAAAGTCTAAAACAGACGTTTTGTTGCAATTGTTGCCGTTGGCTTTTACATTCAGCGTAAACGAGAGAACAGTTTGTGATACCATGGTTTGGCCATCAGTATAAAAAGTTCACTTCATTTGTGTCCTCCAAGCAAACACTATCTGTCGAGTTGGGTGCTGTGGCAGGAAATTGCTCCTTCTCCTGTTTTAAGTTTCATAATTCAAATTCCCTAATAAATCATTCTTTACATACTCTTGTAAATCAATTGTTAAGAGCTTGACTCTAAAGGAGTTTTGGAAGTCTTACAATATTCTTCAAGTTGTCAAAAACATTGTTGATTCTTGGGAGAAAATTAAGCAGACGAACTGAGGACCCCCAACACTGCCAGGTATGCTAGTGTGCAAGTCAACCACTGGTGTAAAGGTAAACAATACTGTACTATATACTGTATATATATGTAAGGAATTGTTCTCTTTTTTGTTATAGTTATGCTTTCATAAGTCATAGAAATTGCATTTTTATGTCTTAGATTATGAACTTTACTACTGCATTAGCATAGATGGGCGACCTAGGTGCTAATTTAAGTGTGCTCCAACTTACGCTGAAAATCGGGTTACGTCATCTCTCGAGGAACCGAACTCTGACGAAAGTCGAGGGCCCCCTGTATATACTACTAGTAATATCAAGAGGTATAAAATGTTTAATTAAGCATTGCAAAATAGTCTAAACTCGCATGGAATAAGTTATGATTACTCCAAGGCCCTTATAAATTTAGAGCTCATATGGAATAGTTGAGAATACAAGACTGAACATCACTTAAGTTAAAGATCTGGAAATTAGAAAAAGTAATAAAAAATAGAACATCTTTAAATATTTGATCATTACAAGGCCATTTATTTTTTATGTTACATGTAATTTAAGATAACAGCACATACATATGGAGAAATAAAGTAACCTTATTTTCATATTACAGTACTCAGATGCAATACTGTCAAACAGTGTATAAAAGGTAGATTCAAATTATTGATAAAAAATACAAAGATATCAACATTAATATGGGGCATATGAAATAGCACATTTTTATCATCAAAGATGAAATATGAGTAAAATCACACTATTACAAAGTCTGTTCAATTTTGGACATGGGGGTAAAGATTAAATACTGGCAAAGTATAAGACAGAAATATATAAATAAAACCACTACATAATTACCAATGTTCAATTACAACAAAACTAAACCTAATGCAACATAACATCACCTAGTGTAATAGTATAACAATACCGTACTTTGAATCTGCTGAACACGTTTCTATATCTACTATTCAGCTAAGTGTACAAACATTAGAACAAGAATCATTCATTATGGTGATGTTACACAAAAAACATAGCTTTAAAAGTATTAAATATTAGCATTAAAAATATTAAAAAGTGGCATCCTACAAAGTCAAACCAGTTAGATAGAATATTTCCAAACAATCAACTTCTAAAAAATATGCAATGTGTATCTACTTAAAAATTTTCAATCCTCTTCAATAAACTATGCCCAATTATAATTCAAAAGAACAAATTGTACTTTGCCGCTTATCTCTAATTATCTTGAAATTATCTAATGACTACTTCAGATCATACTATGAGTATGGATTCTCAACAGTGGAGGTTTAGAAAAGCAGAAGGGCATGAAGATATGTAGACTACAGTGCAGTATCAGTCTTTACCATCATTCATTATAAGGTGCATTTACTGTCATCCACAAATTCCTTTCAGATCATTCAAACATATTCATGAAATATTTAGAAACAAGCCCGCACAACCAACTCATATATATACAAGGTGATTTTAAATGATAATTTGCTCTTAGTAAATATTAAAATGAAGATTGTAATCATTACTGTGAAGTTAACACAAACAATAACAAAAGCAACCTATCATCCCTTGATTCTCCAACTCTAATAGACCCTTTACTAGCAAATACATCTGAGAGTACAGTTACCCCGCTGCTTACATGAATTTAAATTACAAAATTTCGAACATACACAATTTGAATGTATAAAATGGAAACAAAACAATCATTAAAGCTTTAAAACTAACTGGAAAACCTGCAAAACCTAAAATCTGAATTTGGCAAGCAGGGCGCAAGTGAGTAAGGAGAGTCTGGCAATGCCACCTGAACATACACACTGGTGGTGGTAATGAGAGAGGCAGTCTTTGTTTTACAATTGTCAGCGAAACAAATACAGTACTCTCCATACAGCTACTGACTTTGTTGCATTTTGAATTGTGCCACATTTTTTTTTAAGCCTGTTAAAAAATTTTCCCAAAAATTTGAATGCTAGAGGTAGTGATTAAAAAGCCTAAAAAGGCTAGAGATTTGCTAAGTCTGCAACTAAAGGTAGAAGTGTTGGATCAGTTGAGAATACTGTCAACATCCAAAGTAGCACAAAAATGGGGCAAAATGAGTCTACTTTTCAGCTGATAAAGCAAAGAGCAATGAAATTTGGGGAAATGTCAGTGTATCTCCAGCAATGGCAAAAATACTTTCCTAGGTTTATGATAAAGTGCTTGAAAAGCCAAGGAAGCACTACATGTATAGATAGACAGCAGGGTGTAAGAGAATGTTCTTCTTGACAAATATACTGTATTCTATGTGAAAAGGTATATAAGTTTTATGGAAATTACAGTGAAGGTGTTAATCTAACCAATATGAAGGAATTTATAGCAAGTAATGAGTGGTTTAATTTCTTTGTAAAACATTACAATCTACAGAGCCTCAAGAAAACAGAAGAATCTGTGCCAGCTTATAAGGAGGTAGCAGCATTAAACAGGCCTATTCAGGAGGAAAATGTCAAACTGCATGCACATTAATAAGGATGCCAATCAGGTTCAAGGATTTAAGGCTTGAAAGGATCATTTTACTTTGAGGCTAAGTGGCAAAGCAGAAGGCCACATAATCAAGCTAGGCCGAGCATACAAGGCCAAAAAACTGCATACTAACAAAGAAAAGTAAAATTCTGCTGCCTAAGCTCTGGCACCATTATATGAAGACTCAGATAATGGTTATTTCATTACTCAAATGGTTCTACCACTGCTATATACCTACAGAGAAGAAATACCTCTAGATATGGTAGCCATTCAAGGTCCTTATTATAATCGAAGATGTTCCCAGCAATCCCAAATGATAATGTATGATGATGAACAAATAGAAGCACTTAATTCTGCCTCCAAACATAACATCGCTGCTGTAGCCAATTGATCAAGGTATTACAAAGTGCATGAGGGCAATATTTTTTATAAGAGTGTGACCAAACAGGTAAAGAAAACTGCCCTCATTGACCCCAAGCAGCAAGATATCAATTAATGAAATATAGCAGCTAAAGGACAAGGCATAAATAAGAAAATAAGAAATAATAAAAAGTGTCTGAAAGAATAATCAAAGTAATAAAGATGTAGAAATATAGCAGGATCAGGCTCTGATATAATGAAAGATCAGTTTTTTGAAAGAAGAAAGGTCATAAGAGCTCAGAAAGACAGAAGTAGGCAAAGTACAATCCATTCTTTCGAATTAATACTGGACATAGTTATTGAAAAGGATAGAGGATTTTAAAGTAGATACACATTACATATCTTTTACAAGTTGATTGTGTGAAAATATTCTATCTAACAGGTTTGACTTTGTAATAAGCCACTATTTAATACTGTTAATAATATGTTTTCTGTGTAACATCACCATAATGAATGATTCTTGTTCTAATGTTTGTACACTTAGCTAAATAGTAGATATAGAAACATATTCAGCAGATTCAAAATACCGTATTATTATACTGTACTACTACACTGGGTGATGTTATATTGCGTTAGCTTAGGTTTTGCTGTAATTGAATATTGGTTATTATCCAGTGGTTTTATTCATATATTTCTGGCTCAACTATACCAGTTTTTCATCTTTCTTCCCCCTACGTCCAAAATTTAACAGCCTTTATTATAGTGTGAGTTTACCCACATTTCATCTTTGATGATAAGTGTGCTATTTCATACGCCCCATATTAATGCTGATATCTTTGTATTTTTTCTCAGTACTTTGAAACTATCTTTTATACACTGTTTGACAGTTTTGTGTCTGAGTAATATACAAATGAGGTTACTTTATTTCTCTATATGTATGTGCCGTTATCTTGGGTGACCCAAGCAAGGTGAAAGGGGGGAGGACACGTGGCTACCCTTTATTCCTAAGGAGCTAAGAGGAGAGGTCGACGTATGTGTGGATCGTGATGAATAAGTGTTTCTTGGCTCGGCAACCCCCTTTACAAGGGGGAATAAGGCCATGTGTACATGTATAAAAAAACATATGGCAGAGGTGATAATGGGTAAAGATTGACAAAGCTCTGTTGCTAATCTTTCTTTATTACAATTGCAACTATTCTCTGAGATTATATGAGATAGGGCATTATTAATATATCAAAAACATATTTGAATACTGAAGTAGGCATCCAAAGATGAAACATTTCTTCCAAATGAGTACTTACCGCCTTTGAATGATGTAGAGTAAAATTGCTGAGGTATAGAGAAGTAACAGAATGACGAATGGTAGAATTACAAACACAAGGATGGCAGGATACACTAATGACCATACCCATGCCAAGTATAATAAGTCAAGCTGCGTACCTGATGAGGGAAAATGTGTTAGCGACTTTCACCAAAAAGAGTATAAGGTCTGTAATTTAATTCCCCCTAACCTTTTATTCTCTTGCAAGAGGATAGCTGATGGGGCAAGAATTACATTATGAAAAGAATAGGATTAATATTTTAAATCAAGCACAACATCTAATGTGACAATGTAAATTACATATACACAGTAATTATAATAACATTCAACATTATTTGTGTGTGTGTGTGATTACCTAATTGTGATTACCTAATTGTGTTTACGGGAAAGAGCCCAAAGCTCGTATCTTCCCGTCTCCTGATCGGTTCCATTTTTAGACTTAGTGATACTTATCATACCTGTCCTTAAAACTATGGATTGAGGTAGCATTAACTACCTCCTCGCTTAGCGAATTCCAATTATCAACTACTCTTACACTGAAAAAGTATTTCCTTACATCCTGCAAACAAGTTTTCTTCCGAAGCTTCAAACTATGACCTCTAGTTCTAGAGCCAGCCATATCGAAATATCGATCCCTATCCACTCTATCATAACCATGAAGGAATTTAAAGACTGTCACCATATCCCCCCTTACTCTTCTAGCTTCGAGTGATGGCAAGTCTAATTCCCTCAGCCTCTCATCATAACCGAGATTGCGTATTTCTGGCACCAGTTTCGTGGCATGTCTTTGAACTTTTTCAAGCTTAGCTATGTGCTTTTTCAAGTGCGGATTCCAAAAGGGGGCTGCATATTCGAGTTTTGGCCTCACATAGGTTACATAAATATTTCTGAACATTTCCTTGTCCATGTGCCTGAAGGCTACCCTTACATTTGATAAGAATGCATATGCTGCCCTTACTACGCCATTTATATGTATTTCTGGAGACAAATCTGCCAATAAGTTTACTCCTAGATCTCTCTCATTTTCTGTCTCCTGAAGTTGTACTCCAGCCACCGAGTAGTCAAGCTTGGGCCTTCTTGCACTTGTACCCATTCTCATTACCTTACATTTTGAGGTATTGAATTTCATTAGCCACTTTTCTGACCACTCATGCAGATTATTTAGATCCTCCTGAAGTTCTCTACCATTGTTCTCGTTTTTTACTTTCTTCACAATCTTTGCATCATCTGCAAACATATTCATGAATGAATTTACAGACTCTGGTAGGTCATTTACATATACAAGGAACAAAAGTGGCCCTAAAACTGAACCCTGTGGAACTCCACTACTAACTCTTCTCCATTCAGACACTGAGTGTCTTACTCTAACCCTCTGTTCCCTTCCTTCTAAGTAAGTTTTTATCCATTCCAAGACATTTCCACCTATTCTAGCCATTGATTGCAGCTTCCTAATAAGTCTCCCATGTGGAACAGTGTCAAACGCTTTCTGGAAGTCTAGGAATATGCAATCTGCCCAGCCCTCTCTTTCCTGTAAGATTTGGCTTACCTCATCATAAAATTCTAATAAGTTTGTTACTGTTGATCTTCCTTCTCTGAAGCCATGTTGCCTCACTGACAAAAAGTTGAAGGATTCCAAGTGAAGAGAGATATGTTTCCTTAGTAGTTTCTCCATAACTTTGCAAACTATGCTGGTCAAGGAAACTGGTCTATAGTTCAGAGCCGTATCCCTCCTTCCCTTTTTGAAGATAGGTATCACATTTGCTTGTTTCCAGCATCTTGGAATCTCCCCCGACTCCAATGACTCCTTAAATATGGTACTTAGTGCCACTGATATTGTGTTTGCGCATTTTTTAAGCACATGAGGGGATATGTCATCAGGACCTGTAGCTTTATGAACATCTAAATCCATCAGCGCTTTGCATACCTCTGTGGCTGTAAGGTTGATGTTCTCTAATACCGGCCCTTGAGCTTCTATCACTGCAATCTGAGGGGGTGGGGTATTTTCTACTGTAAATACTGACTGAAACTCCTTGTTCAATTCTTTGCAGATCTCTTCGTCCGTCTCAGTGATGCTTCCATCCGCTCTCTTTAGCCTTAAAACCTGTTCTTTTACCTTCAGTTTTCCTCTGATAAAGCTGTGGAAAAGCTTGGGATTTTCTTTAGCCTTCCTGGTGATGTCCCTCTCATAATCTTTCTCTGCCTCTCTCCTTTTACTTAGGTAGTCATTTCTTGCTCTTTTGTAGGTTTGCCAGGCATTTATGTTTTTTCTCCTCCTATACCTTTTCCAGCATTTGTCTCTCCACTCCTTAGCTCTTTTACACCCATTATCGAACCATTTCTCTCTGGCATGAATTACACCTACTTTGGTGACAGGTATGCAGCAATCTACTATCTTCCCATATTTCTCACAAAAGATGTCATACATTTCTTGTACAGATTTGTTGTAAAATAAGGTTCTCCAGTCAATAACTGCAAAAAGCTCATTCATTTTGATGTAATCTCCTTTCTGATAGTTCCTCCTCATGTCCTCAGTGCCTCTGCTCTCAGGAAGAATGTCTTCAATGATATACTCCATCAACAACACACAGTGGTCACTCTTTCCAATTGGTGGTTCATACTCAATATTTTCAATATCCAACACATTATCTGTGAACACCAGATCAAGTAGTGATGGCTCATCCCCACCCCTGGCTCTTGTTGGTTCCATTACATGTTGGTGTAGGAAATTCCCTTGTACGCAATCTAGGAATCTTGCCCCAAAGGAGTCCTCACCACTGTGTGGGTCAAGATTTATCCAATCTATCTCTTTATGATTAAAGTCTCCCATAATCAAAATCCTACATTTTTTCTCCCGCGCCATGTTAACAACTGAGTTTATGACTTCAATCGTACCTATATGACTTTCCTCATAAATTTCAAGCCTATTTTGGTTCCTTGGTGGGTTGTATACAACAGTTATTATAATGCTCTCTGACCCAGTATTTATGCGAGCAACAAGAAATTCCCTGAACTCACTTTCTATAGCCAAGTTTATCTCTTCAACTTGAATCCTCTCACTTATGAGCAGTGCTATCCCTCCACCAGTCCTCTCAGATCTTTCGACCCTTAGTATTCTGAAGCCCTTAGGAAAAACTGTGACACTGTTTATGTCCTCACTCAACTTAGTCTCTGTAATTGCTACTATATCTGCCTTACTGTTGTGAATCCTATCTTTTAATTCTACTGCCTTACCAGCTAATCCATCAGCATTTGTGTATAACAATCTTAATGAGGCCCCATCCCCTGATCTTCTGTCATTATCTTCTTTATCTCCCCTTTGTCTGGAAGTATTCCGTAACGAAAATTTTTCTTCTCTTCTTCATTTCTTTCATCATTTAGCCTTCTTGCCTCTTGCAACAAGTTTTTGATCTTTCCCATCTCTTCCTGTGTTCTGTATCGTCTAATGAACACTTCTTTGCATTCTTGAAGGTCTTTTAGACTTTTTTTTCTCAACAATATTTCCCTACATGTCTCCCCTCTCTCAAAGGTTACTTTTGTTGGTCTCGGCTTTCCTTCCCTCGAATATTTACCTAGTTGGTGTATGTTTACAATATCCTCAGGACCACATACTACTCCAAGCTTTCTTATCAGGTCTACAACCCTAGCTTTATTTTCTTCAAGTCTCCCCTGCCATGTTGGCTCCTGGGATTCACTTATGCCTGAGATTACCACTGTCTTCTCCTTATCAAGTGCCTGTCTGATGAGTGGGTTTGCCCTTTCCATCACAACGTCTTTCATTTTTTCGATTACTGTCTCTTTATAGTCAACTGTTTGTATGTTTTCCAGTGCCACCACCTTTACAGCCTCTTTTACTGCCACATTCCCCTTTAGTGCATCAGCAAAGGACGTTTTCATGGCATCATTTTCCATATTCAGCTCCTGGAACTCTTTTCTGAACTGTTCAATGTTTTCCTTAATCTGAACATTCCAAGCAGCAATCTCGTCTCTCTCAGAAGATAGCAGTGAACTAACATCTAATTCCTTTAGGTTGTCATTTAGCTGTTTGTTTTTATCTTCTTGTTTAGAAATTCTAGATTCTAGTTGACTCTTTTCCCCTTCCAGCTTCTTTATTCTTTTTTCTAGTTCCTTTCTCTCCTGCCCTTGTGCTTTATTTGCTTCCTCCAAAGATCTTATTTGTTCTCTGAGTGTTTCATTCTCTTTCATTTCTCCATCCATATTCCGAATTTTATCATCAAGGCTTGTAACCATTTCCTCTAACTTCTTGATTCTCTGTTTAAGTCCTCTGATGACTACCCCTTCTCCCGACCCATGGGTGGGAGAGGTTTGGGACAGAGATGGCTTCATTTTTATGTTCTCCCTCTCACAGAATATAGAAAGAAGACGAGAAAGAGGAAAAAAAAAAGAAAAGAGAAAAACTTCTAATTTACCTTCACACAGAATTTTTATATCTCCATATAAGTGCTATTTAGTGACTCAGTTTGTCTCCTTTCTGGTAACACACATCTTAACTTAAAAACTTGACCATGGTAATTTACGTATAAAAAGAAAAAGAAAAACAAAAGTCAAACCTGAAGGAAAATTCGAATTTGTGTTCGAGGTGGCACCCACCTGTTTCTGTTATATATTCTTCCTAACTGATAAACTGACTTGCTAACCAAGATATGTTATCACGGGATTTAGACTTTACATTTAACTCAATATATATACAAAATAACAAAATAGCAAACGAGAAAGCTAAAAGAAAAGCAAAAAAAAAAAAAAAAATGAAGAAAATAGGACTGCTGTACTACTTGGCAACTTAACTCAGTACTGTTGACAGGTGGGTATTTGGTAATTTTTTTTTCTTTTATTATTCAATTTTTTCGTGTATCAAACTAACTAACTAGTTAATATAAATGGGAAGGATACT
>JAXCGZ010017526.1:55000-58051 GCA_037179515.1 Halocaridina rubra | reverse complement strand
TAAGTCACGGACATTGTTTGAATAAACATAAATGTGTTTATATTTGGCGTGCTTTTGAGTATGATATATTTACTCGGTGTAAATATTCTCTGTGTCCATTCTGTCTGGCTTTCTGTGTACATTTTTCATTGTGTTGTGTACGTGTAAGTAAGTGTACGTGTATGTCTAAGCCACGTGTACACCTGTCTTGCAGAGTAAGATCTTCATATCCAAATACCTGTATTTACCTTTCTTCTTTTATTCAGTCTTCGATTTCAAGGTCTTTTTCCAGAAACTTTATTTTTTTTCTCTGATTGATTTTGTGACTCTCTCTCTCTCTCTCTCTCTCTCTCTCTCTCTCTCTCTCTCTCTCTCTCTCTCTCTCTCTCTCTCTCTCTCTCTCTCTCTCTCTCTCTCTCTCTCTCTTCTCTTCACATACACCCACACTCGCACACATGTAAGGGTAGCCTTCAGGCACATGGACAAGGAAATGTTCAGAAATATTTATGTAACCTATGTGAGGCCAAAACTCGAATATGCAGCCCCCTTTTGGAATCCGCACTTGAAAAAGCACATAGCTAAGCTTGAAAAAGTTCAAAGACATGCCACGAAACTGGTGCCAGAAATACGCAATCTCAGTTATGATGAGAGGCTGAGGGAATTAGACTTACCATCACTGGAAGCTAGAAGAGTGAGGGGGGATATGGTGACAGTCTTTAAATTCCTTCATGGTTATGATAGAGTGGATAGGGATCGATATTTTGATATGGCTGGCTCTAGAACTAGAGGTCATAGTTTGAAGCTTCGTAAGAAAACTTATTTGCAGGATGTAAGGAAATACTTTTTCAGTGTAAGAGTAGTTGATAATTGGAATTGGCTAAGCGAGGAGGTAGTTAATGCTATCTCAATCTATAGTTTTAAGGACAGGTATGATAAGTATCACTAAGTCTAAAATGGAACCGATCAGGAGACGGGAAGATACGAGCTTTGGGCTCTTCCCGTAAGCACAATTAGGTAATCCACAATTAGGTAATCACACACATACACAATTTTACATGTCACTTAAACATAATTTTGTAAACTCAAAACGATTAGAAATTTCCTCTCTCTCTCTCTCTCTCTCTCTCTCTCTCTCTCTCTCTCTCTCTCTCCTCTCTCTCTCTCTCTCTCTCTCTCTCTCTCTCTCTCTCTCTCTCTCTCTCTCTCTCTCTCTCTCTCTCTCTCTCTTTCTGATTTCCCCTTATTTGCTCCCACCCTCTCCTATATAGCAACCCTTGAGAACCTATTATTATTTGGTAGAAAATAACTCCCTCCCCTACAAACAACTATAAATTTCAGCCTTGGGTTTGCATGGCGAAATGAAAGGGATGGGAAAAACCTATATTTACTCGGTGTTTGTATAAAAGGTGCGCTCTTCCATCAATTAATTACGAATGAAGGTAATTACAATAATAATAATAATAATAATAATAATAATAATAATAATAATAATAATAATAATAATAATAATAATGATAATAATAATAATAATAATAATAATAATAATAATAATAATAATAATAATAATAGTAATAATAATAATAATAATAATTATTATTATAATAATAATAATAATAATAATAATAATAATAATAATAATAATAATATAATAATTATAAAAATAATAATAATAATAATAATAATAATAATAATAATAATAATAATAATAATGATAATATTAAATACAAGCTAACTCCCATTATCTCCAAAAGGAAACACCGCTGAAAGCAATCTCTGCATCGGCAGCGGTGGAGTTATATATATGAATATTTTAACTAAGTTTAAATATGGTGTAATTCGAGCACATGTTTCACGTAGGTCGGTTGAGAGATTATTAGGGGAACTTGGCCATTTGAGGTCTTCCGAGAGAGAGAGAGAGAGAGAGAGAGAGAGAGAGAGAGAGAGAGAGAGAGAGAGAGAGAGAGAGAGAGAGAGAACTAGCCACAAGTGATGTCTGTTGCCTGTGTTGAGGAAATGAAAGAAGTCATTCATTGTTGTCTGGTCAGTTATACAGACGACATGCTGGTTTTTTCTCCCATTTCCTTCTTTCTTTCGTGTGTTTCTGTTGGCCAAAATCATGTTTGGGCTTTGCTTTTCATCGTAAAGGTAAAAGCAGTACTGTGGCAGATATATCGTTGCTTCGATAATGTATTAATGTAAAGTGAAAAGCAGTGATTATTATAAAATATCACAATTTAAGAACGGTAATAGTAAAATGCTGTTACGAATAGTATCAGTAATTGTAGTAGTATTAAAATTATATCAAAAAAATAATAGTAGGAGTAATATACTACTAAGAATAACAGTACTAATAGCAGTAAAATAGCGAGGCAAAGAATAAATGTAAAATACCATTACGTGTAAGAGAAGTAATAGTATCGAAACATTATCGTAATAAACAAAGTAGTAGCAGTAAAATACTGCCACGAGTAATAGCAGTAATGGCAGTTATAAAAAAAAAATTCACGCGAGAACCCTTCATACTAAAAATAAAATAAAATAAAATGAGCTTTTCCATTTGATGACATCCGTTCACAGTCATTAGTGAGACCGCCATTCATTGAAGGTATTGGCCAGGTTTCCGGACAGGTAAGAAAAGCAAAATAAAAAGGGAAATAAATATATTGGAAAAAGTTAAGAGAAAGAGAGAAGGAAATACACCTTCCGGTCCCATAATCTTGGTTGTCCTTGGTTTAAACATTTCGGGAAAAAATGGAAAAATTATGAAATGTTGTCTCGTGTTTTTTTTCTTTTTTTTTAAGTTTCGATTATATATGCGTGCGTTCGTGTGTCTGTGTGGTGTATTACAAATAGTTTTTGAATTTTGATATGCAATTATGGCTGACTTGCAGTTCAACTCTTGGAGTATTACTCTCTCTCTCTCTCTCTCTCTCTCTCTCTCTCTCTCTCTTCAGCCGTGACAGCGTAACAATCCAAGTCACTTAATACGTTAAGTGAGGGAGGAAGAAAGGACACTGGAAGACCATCAACATCCGGCCCTCTTTCCATGAAGGGGTGGGTTGGGGGGTGGTA
>JAXCGZ010017526.1:47500-50000 GCA_037179515.1 Halocaridina rubra | reverse complement strand
AAATTTTTTTTTGCTCTTATGGTATAATTTATTTTTTTATTTACATTATTATAGGTTTAGTAAGTTTACTGAATATGTACATTTATAAACCTACTTCAGGTCTTAAATTAGATTTTACCAGTAAAAAAAATATATAAATTTAAACCATCAGACAATGTGATTAATAAAGAAAATATTCTTTTTATTAATAGGTAAGGAGTGAAAGAAAGAACTTTATTGAGTGACTGTCAGATAGAATGTATAAGCTGGAACCTTCCATTTAACACCATGTAAAACCGGCTTAGATTTGAGCCAGTATTGCAACTGGTCCACTTTAAACAGACAACGCCCTGTGTTATTACTTGCACATTTTTGTTCAATATTCTTTGAGAAGATGAATATTCAAAGACAATTTTAAGATTCAATCCACATCTTGTTCGCACAGGGTTTGTTTTAGCTTGGTGTGGACGGTCACTTCTGTTATAACTTTATTTATTTATGAAATTTTCATAGGGTTTTAAATCGAAGCAAAGTAGAAAAATCATTTACACATGTTCTAATGTAAATTGCTAACGTGAGTTAACACTGCGCATGTACACACACATGCGAATGCGTGTACGCGTGGCCCTGATTTTTTTTCTCTCACGTACCATTTTCCTTGCTTTATGATAATTATGTACGAATTGAATATGATTAAAATTGTTACAGACACTGTATCACGACAGACCTAGTTTTTGTGTTCCAAATAGAGTTTAATTGATGTAGTGTTCTCGGCGTTTGCTAACTTGACAAGGGTTACCAGAGAAAGAAGGGCTTTAACTACTCATTCATAACAGCCAGTGGCTCTAGCTAAGAGTGGAAGTGTGCGAGCCATTTGGATAGTCGACGTAGGGATTTCCTGGGTCGGAATTGGGTGCCATTACCACTGGAATACTAAACAGTGACTTCCATGGCAAAGGGCAATGGAAGGCTATTTTTCCAGTGACTTCCATGGCAAAGGGTGATGGAGGATTATTTTTCCAGTGACTTCCATGGCAAAGGGCAATGGAAGACTATATTTCCAGTGACTTCCATGGCAAAGGACGATTGAAGACTATTTTTCCAGTGACTTCCATGGCAAAGGGCAATGGAAGATAAGTTTCCAGTGACTTCCATGACAAAGGGCAATGGAAGACTATTTTTTCCTGTCCGCTACATATTTATTTTATAATTTAGGTACTCAGAATTCCAGTGGCGCATCACAAATGGGTTTTGGACTGGTTTTAACTCTAGGTGAGTCTTGACCTTTGAGGACCTGACTTGCCTTTGGGTATGATTCACACCAGTCATTACCAGTTGCGGATAACAAGTTCTTTTTTATTATTATTTTCCTACTTGGCATGCGACTCACACGTGAGTGGTGGAGATATTTACCTCTCCACCTCTTGAGTTTTTATTCTTGCCGCAAAGCACACCGATAACAGAGGTAATATTGAAGCAGGTTTACGGTGATTGGCTAATGGTTTACTAGTACTGATATGATGAATACTTTTATTGTTTGATATTATTTCAGTTAGCGTTTACAGAACTCGTTATATGATCCCCACTTCCAAACTATAAATACCTTGAAGTTTATATGTTGCAGTCGTGCTTTTAGGTTACATTTAGTTTAACTTTGACCTTTGAGTTAGATATCGTCATACTAGCAAACATATGAAGATAATAATGGAGAGAGAGAGAGAGAGAGAGAGAGAGAGAGAGAGAGAGAGAGAGAGAGAGAGAGAGAGAGAGAGAGAGAGAGAGAGAGAGGAGAGAGAGAGAGAGAGAGAGAGAGAGAGAGAGAGAGAGAGAGAGAGAGAGGAAGGCATTACAGTGTCAAATTAGTTCTAAATTTGATTAAAATAGGGCTTTGTATAAGTAATAATAATTTGATAAGGACAGAACAAGTGTTAAATGATCAAAACTTTTTGTACTATGTCGAAGTTTCTTGGAGCATATGAAATGCTTCTTTTAGATACCTGACCTTTCGGGAAAGTGATAATTTGCCCTCGGATGGGCGTGGTTGGGCGTGAACAGATCGGCAAGGGGAGAGAGGAGAGAGAGAGAGAGAGAGAGAGAGAGAGAGAGAGAGAGAGAGAGAGAGAGAGAGAGAGAGAGAGAGAGAGAGAGAGAGAGAGAGAGAGAGAGAGAGAGAGTATTTTCCACCACATCTTACGGACGCCATTTTGCATTGATTAAATGACTTCGCTTTTGTTCAGAATATTAATCTCGGGATGTATTTAAGCACTCTCTTGGCGTACATTATTAACTTTCCGCGCATGTTAGAAGTGTGAAGGCAATAATATGCGATTAGTTTTGGAAGCTGCCTTATCTAACCTCTGACTAGCATTAGAAAAGTTGTCAGAACTTTCCTTATTAACCGCTGAATGCATTGGATGAGAATGAATTTTTACACAAAATATATTTTTTATTTATTTATTGTGATATACATGATAAGCCTATTTATACACTAAAACTATAATTCCCCGTAATACCCCCCATA
>JAXCGZ010017526.1:40000-42500 GCA_037179515.1 Halocaridina rubra | reverse complement strand
CGCGCGCACAAACACACAAGCGCACATACACACGTACACGCTTCCAAAAGCAGTTGACACAAGTTTTCTTTTGCCATGTTTGTCAAGTTAATTGCACTTAAATGTATTTAAAAATATATTCCGCCTGTGTTAGTTTCTTGATAGCGCGATTGAATGATTTTAAGAATTAAACAAGAAAAACAGAAAGATTTTAAGAATTAGAAAAGAAAAACAGAAAGATTTTAAGAATTAGAAAAAACAAAGATTTTAAGAATTAGAAAAACAAAGATTTTAAGAATTAGAAAAGAAAAACAGAAAGATTTTAAGAATAAAAAAAAAAGATTTTAAGAATTAAAAAAGAAAAACAGAAAGATTTTAAGAATTAGAAAAAACAAAGATTTTAAGAATTAGAAAAACAGAAAGATTTTAAGAATTAGAAAAGAAAAACAGAAAGATTTTAAGAATCAGAAAAGAAAAACAGAAAGATTTTAAGAATAAAAAAAAGATTTTAAGAATTAAAAAAGAAAAACAAAGATTTTATGAATTAAAACAGAATAACAGAAAACGTGAATTAGTAATAATAATTTTTTCATCACATTATGAGGATTCATAATTAAATCAATGAATCTGTCTTATATTATCCTAAAAAAAAAAGACTCAAGAAACTCGACATTTAAAGGAATATTAAGATTAAGGCTAGACGTTAACTTAACCTAACCTAACCTAATATTTTTCCGGGTAATTTATTGTATTCGGGGTCGCTAATCTTTACCATTCCGAAATTTGTTTTTATTTTTTTATAAACTCTACTATTATCTTTTTCTCGATATTTTCATATCTGGATCGACGAATCTAATTTTCTTTTTTTTATATAAAATGTATCAATTATCATTCTTGTATATACCAAACGTGTAATTTTAATCATAATATTCTCAGGAGAATTCTATGAAAACACAGGGGAAAGAAATTACATATATATCTATCAAATACTTCCGGTTTTGCTATGATAGGTACTTATTGTCAAGTTGAAGTCAATCATTTTACTTTTAACCCTTTTTATCAAATGAGACGTATGATGTATTTTTTTTTCTTACGCATTTCGCCTATTGTATAATATTTCACTCTGGGTGCCACTATAATGGCTTACCTCTGTTGTTGAGATTGTATATCTTAGAAGAATCACACCTGCGCTGTTTATCTCCTGTTCCGAACAGATGAACGTACTCCAGTAAACTCGCGCTATTATTTTCTTCGTGTAGGATGGGAACCTGTCGCCATGTGATGTCGGGAAAAATTATCGTACGGATAACCTATCGCCATGCGATGACGGGAAACGTTATCGTACCAGACTCACAAACAATCGGTAGCTTGTGATAATATTTCATCTAATACGATCTTTTATTTTACTTAGTGAAGAGCTCTCGAAAAAGCTATTGAACCCTTATAAGGATGAAGTGGAATTCTGAGATGGAATTGTACGTCAGGCATACGATCTAAATATATTATGGTCATGGAAACAACTTGACTGGCACAAAGATTGGCCCTCCCGTGTAGTGCATCATCGCCTATCGGAGAGTTTATGACTGAAACATTTATTTATTTATTTTTTATTTTACTTCTAAGTTGATTTTATATGCGTAATAACATGTGTACATCTGTCTGTGAGTCTGTATATATATATATATATATATATATATATATATATATATATATATATATATATATATATATATATATATATATATATATATGGATTCGGTTTTACGTCACGAACGCCCTTATATATATATATATATATATATATATATATATATATATATATATATATATATATATATATATATATATATATATATATATATATATATATATATATATATATATATATATATATATATATATATATCCTGATGTACATAAGTATATTAGAGTGGATGCGGTTTTGCCTTAAATATTGACGAGGTATAGAACTTGATATTTGATTGCCTTGCATATATATATATATATATATATATATATATATATATATATATATATATATATATATATATATATATATATATATATATATATATATATATATATATATATATATATATATGGTAGGAAAAACCCATTAAATAAAAGAACGAATATATATATATATATATATATATATATATATATATATATATATATATATATATATATATATATATATATATATATATATATATATATATATATATATATATATATATATAAAGCACTTATTAATTTCGTGACGTTAACTGGTCACTTTCGTGACCAGTTAAGGTCACGAAATTAAAAAGTACTATATATATATATATATATATATATATATATATATATATATATATATATATATATATATATATATATATATATATATATATATATATATATATATATATATATATATATATATATATATATATATATATATATATATATATATATATATATTCGTTGTTTTATTTAATGGGCTTTTCCTACCATTTTAGACTGTATGCTAACAGTT
>JAXCGZ010017526.1:5000-35000 GCA_037179515.1 Halocaridina rubra | reverse complement strand
ATTCATTCACACAGCAAGGATAGAGTTAGTGTACTTCAAAATGCTATTCTACGAGTGATTTTTAAGGCATTCTTGAAGTATAACATACTTGTTCAGGGAAGCATGTAGAGTCTATCACATGTGTGCTCTCTTGTAAGCGTTTTGACTCTGAAGAAATTAATAATTTGCATTTACTATATATAGACTTCTTGACTTCAAATATTATTGTCGTAAATTGACTAGAGTATTATGTATGACAAATACTTGAAGTATAAGTTATAGTATGATAGGTTTGTTGGCCAATTATAATTCTTTACAGTTTTACAATATTTACCTCAATAGTTTACCTTTATTAAATAACGACATTCTTAAAGTTTTCCTCATTGCCTCTCGTTTTATAGTGCACCCATTTTCTATAATAATTTACCCTCTATATCTATTAAATAAAGAACTAATTGTTCTGGGGCCCACGATGGCTAAGTAGTTAGCGTTCTCAACTGCGGACTTGGTAGACCCGTGATCAAGACCACCGTGGGACGATAGGAATGTGGTTTCCAGTCTTAATTCCCCAGCCACACTTTCTCAAGGATCAGCTGTTACCTGGAAGTGGAAACTTGAAAGTTAAGCTAATCGTTTTCTTAGTAGACAGCCATGGTAGTCAGTCTTAATTCCCAAGCCACACTTTCTCAAGGGTCAGTTATTTGATTTATCCCACTAACAGGCTGAAAAACCTACCTGGAAGTGGAAATTAGAAAGTTAAGCTAATCGTTCTTTCAGTAGACAACCAGGGTGGTCAGTCTTAATTCCCAAGCCACACTTTCTCAAGGATCAGTTGTCAGATTGGTCCCACTGACAGGCTGAAAAACCTACCTGAAAGTGGAAACTTTGAAAGTTAAGGTAATCGTTCTTTCAGTAGACAGCCAGGGTGGTCAGTCTTAATTCCCAAGCCACACTTTCTCAAGGATCAGTTGTCAGACTGGTCCCACTGACAGGCTGAAAAACTTACCTGGAAGTGGAAACTTTGAAAGTTAAGCTAATCGTTCTCTCAGTAGACAGCCATGATGGTCGGTCTTAATTCCCAAGCCACACTTTCTCAAGGCTCAGTTGTCAGACTGGTCCCACTTACAGGCTGAAAAGTCTACTTGGGAGTGGAAACTTAAACTAATTATTTTCTCAACAGACATCGTTGGTGGTCAGTGACAGCCTTGGCCGCTTCAGAGTGGTAGTGAAGAAAACGAGACCCAACCTGGGGATCGCTATAGAGGGAGGAGCCGATACGAGACAGAAACTACCAAGGGTTATCAATATTGCTGCTAATGGAGCCGCTTTTGAAGCCGGGGGACTGAGAGTGGGCCAGCTCATCTTAGCCGTCGATGGACAGAAATTAGAAGGTTGGCTGGATATAGTTCTTTTAGATTAATAGTATCTGGTACTAACCAGCAGTGTTGTGTGTACGATCTATGTATCTAAATAGCTACTTTCTTGCTTTGTAGATGTCTAAAGCAGTAGTTGCTTCGGCATTTCCAAAAATTCTTTTCTGTGCACGCTTCTGTCTTGGCATACTTTCTGCAAGCACAACACTTTTATATTTATAGTATGATGTCTCTCAGCACATGCTTTATATCTTTAGTATGCCGTCTCTCAGCACACACTTTATTTCTTTAGTGTGTCGTCTTTAGGCACACACTTTTATTTCTAAATGCCGTTTCTCGGCACACATTAATTCTTTAGTAGGCCATATCTCAGCACACTAATTCTTTAGTATGCCGTCTCTCAGCACACTAATTCTTTAGTATGCCGTCTCTCAGCACACTAATTCTTTAGTATGCCTCTCTCAGCAAACTAATTCTTTAGTATGCCATCTCTCAACACACTAATTCTTTAGTATGCCGTCTCTCAGCTCAATAATTCTTTAGTATGCCATCTCTTAGCACACTAATTCTTTAGTATGCCGTCTCTCAGCAAACTAAATCTTTAGTAAGCCATCTCTCAGCACACTAATTCTTTAGTATGCCGTCTCTCAGCACACACTATTTATTCACTATCAGTATATTTTATTTTTATTTATTTTTAGGCTTGATGATGACAATAGTATATGTCGAAACGTTGAAATAAAATTTTAATATTCATACAAACAGTGGTGTTGACTTTCATAATAAATTACCCTTCCCGAAAGAGGAATCAGTTGTATCGAGATATATATATATATATATATATATATATATATATATATATATATATATATATATATATATATATATATATATATATATATATAGTGTATATATACACACGTATATACACCCACACGCTTGTTTGCATATATATTGTATATATAAAAGCACGTGTGTGTGTATTATACACACGTCTGTGTACACACATGTGTATGTGTATATATGAATACACTTAGGTGTGTGTACATATGCACAGACAGGAGTAAGAGTGAAGAAGCCCCACTATGAAATTCATAAGTTACAGCTATATTTGAAATCCTTGAAATATATAAATTATCTATGTTACTGACCTCTTGTTTACTCTAATAAGTATATCATCTATCGTTGTTACTGATCTCTTTACTCAAACAAATATATAATTTGTGTTTTTTACTAACCTACTGTTTACTCATAATTACTCGCTCAGGTCAAAGTCACGAAGAAGCTGCTCGTCTTATCGCGAGTTGCTGGGTGAGTAGATCCAGACCCGAAGTGGAGTTTATGGTCGTGGAAAGGAAACCCACAGCTGCCGACGTCCGTAGATCTTCCATATCTCTTCTTTCTCAGATGTAAGCCGAGAAACCTTACTCGGAAGTAATACTAGTCAAACGCAAGTGATGTGATCGGTTTTACGTCACGGATTCCCTTTCCTACTAAGGGCTAGGATGGTGCCTACTTGCGAAGGACTTGAGTTTGGCAGGTGTGATCGTTACTCTGAGTGAATGCCACGAACCCTCGACCTGCACACTCAAAAGTCGCGAGCCGAATGTTCGCGGACCGCCATGGTCTGAGGTTAGAAAGGGTATTCATTCAGCGTTAACGATCGCACTTGCCAAACAAGAGTCCTTGGCAAGAAGGTATCGTCCTAGCCTTTAGAAGAAAAGGGTGTCTCTAGTCCAAACGTAAGTACTGCGACTATATTGTTATGCCCTTTTCACCAGAAAAGTTTATATGTGTCATGTAATGAGTTATTTGCATGCAAGCAAATATTACAAACATTTTGTGATATAGACTATGTATATATTATATACCTAAAGGTCGGTGCGACGTACATCGTAATTACGAAAGGTTTGCAAATTTAGCGATGCAAAAAAAAAAAAAGTATTGTTTAAAAGGAAATTATATTGTTGCAGACAATTTAAAATGTTTTAAATCTATGAAAATATGGATAAGAAATTTAGCCATAACAACAAATACATTAATTACATGCTCTCAATCTCTGAAAAAAAATATGATTTAGAAATTGTTGTACGATTAAGCGAAGATATACGATTCGTGATGCTTTTATGCTATGCTTGTGTAAAATATTTGAAATGTCCGAAAAGTTTTTAAACCTAAAACTTCTATTGTAAAAACATTCTCAAACAGTGCTGTAAATTTCTCAAATTTATTTAACAGGTTTTGCAGAGGTGCTGATTCAAGCAACGCATATGACAAAAAATGCTCTTTTTATGGTAATATTAATTCAAATTTATTCTCGTCAATTTCATTATATTATCTTTTAATGTCTATATCAAGTTATAGTTTTTTTTATTGACATTCTGTTTATTAAATTTCAAAGAAATTTCTCATAATTTGACATAATTATCAGACATTTTTAGAAACTAGTTTCATAGTAATTGTTCATTCTTTGACAAAATTACCAGGCATTCTTTGAAACAAATTTCAAAGCAATTTCTTATACGTTAACATAATTACAAACATAGTTTGTAATTAATTTCAAAGCAATTTCTCATACTTTGATATAATTACCAAGACATTCTTTGTCATTAATTTAAAAAAAAATTATACTTTGACATAATTACCAGACATTCTTTGTCATTAATTTCAAAGCAATTTCTCATACTTTGATATAATTACCAGACATTCTTTGTCATTAATTTGAAAAAAAAATTATACTTTGACATAATTACCAGACATTCTTTGTCATTAATTTCAAAGAGTTTCTCATACTTTGACATGATTACCAGTTGTTCTTTGTCGTTAATTTTAAAGAATTTCTCAAACTCTGACATGATTACTAGACAATTGTCATTACTTTCAAAGTAATTTCTCATTCTTTGACATAATTACCAGACAATTTACCATAACTAATGATATGTTAAGTGATAATCTAGATAACAGGAGGCATATGTTAAAGATAATTAATTACTCTAAACATTAAAACAATTCTAAGAGTTTTAATGCGTTGCATATTCAAGGCAATACAGAAAAAAATATTGAAGCTGGCATATAGAGAATGGAGTTTTGTAATACGAAATATGACCTTAATCACAGCATCTACAATTAGTTACCCTTCTCTTAGCAATTACATTCAGCTACCTCACACTACAATGAAAAAAGTCTTAAAAACTGTAATTGGTATCAATCCACAAGATGAACTAGTGTTTTAGGGAAAGTTACACTGAATTGATGCAATTCTGGCTAAAACTTTACGCTGAAGATGAGTAGAGGTCAGTTGCAAAGGAATGAAACGAGGGAACGCTGAGATATTTCAGACTGTGTTCTAGTCCGAGGAATAAAATACAGTCTGACAGATCTCAGCACTGGGCGGTTTTATTATTTCTTTAGTAACCAATCTCTCTTCATCTGCATGTCACGTGTCGAGATCTTTCAGATTGTATGCCAGTCCATCTTCAGAACGAGGATTAAAATACAGTCTGAAAGATCTCAGCACTCGGCGGTTTTATTATTTCTTCAGTAGCCAACCTCTATTCATCTGTGTGTCACGTGCCGAGATCTTTCAGATTGTATGCCAGTCCATCTACAGAGCTGGATTAATGTACAATCTGAAAGGTCTAAGAACTCTGTCGTTTCATTTTTCCTTAGTAGTGACCTCTATTTATCTGTGTCACGTGTTCATATTTTAGTGATATTTAGACACTAGTGAGGCGAGATATAAGTGGATAATAACTCCGGAAGGATTCCACTCTACTGAATTACATAATTATTTCCAACAGTGACTTAATAATTATCCGATTTCAGATTCGAGAATTAATTTTTTTTGTGACTTACTGATGTATGAGCCTGATACTAGACAGAGGTACAGAAATATATACCGATTCCGATTTGCAATGTACTACGTAAAATTTCCTGTGATATTTCTTATATTGCTTGCTCTTATATTCTTATAGTGAAACCTAAGTGTCACATATTGTGAATTTTTTTCATTTATTCATTTCTTTGTTTGCATTATTGCTTGATACATGCATACCTGAAAGATTTGTTAGAGCTCCTGCCACTCGCTCTCTCCATTTTTCACCCATTGTTTGATATCTTTGCAGATATTGGTAGACAGGGAGAGGGCAACTTACTCTACTCTTGATATTCTGTGCCGCTCTAATCGCAACTTTTTTCAGTGCTTAACACGCTGTGAATACAACCATACAAGTAATATTTGCTGCAATGGTTTTCGTAGCCAAGCCCATGATACAAAGGACTGTAAACTCCCTTTGGAAGGGATCAATTGTTCAATTTAAAAAAAAAACTCAGCTTACTCTAAGGATTGTCCTGCATACAATGAGGCAACAGCCTGTCTTACGGGTTATCAAAATGAGATAAGAGGAAAAAAGCATCATCTTTTGTATCTGCTAATGTAAAGGCAGGTGAATATAGTCACACGATCGATTCTTCTATGTTCTTTTATTGAATGCAAGGAAAACACACCAAAGCCCTGCAAATTCCAAAATGCTTATTGATGTTTGGCCTTTTATGGTCTGAGTAACTAAAAACAAAGCTGCATCTTACTCTATCCTTGTCTTTTTGGAGATACTCCCTCTACAGTCTTTAGAGCGCACTTCCTCTCATTCTTACTGTTCTCAGCTGTCAGCTCAGTCGTAACTCTCGAATTTAGAGGTCTTTCAAAGTGTCCGTTAAAAAGTCATCCATTTCATGTCCTTTTAATTATGTAACTGGGCAATCTTTTTCTCCTTTATATATGGCTGATTGATGGTAAAATTCCATGAGTGTATCTTGGGTCACTGTATTGCACTCTTATGTGAAGGAGAGTTATGGCAAGAGATCTCTGTGATACTTAACACTTAGACAGATGATTATAATGTCCCATTCACATGTGATGATCTGGTTTTGTGTTATGGATTCCCTTTTTATGGGGTTAGGGCGGCTCCTTCTTTCAAAAGATTTTAGTTTTGGCAATGAAACCGTTACCCTGAGTGAATGCCCTTTCTAATTTCAGACAGTGGCAGGTCTCTAACTGTCGACCTGACGAATCAAAGTCATAAGCACTACCAGCCCAGCCATTCTGGCCAAATCCCAATCGCAAATGATTATTTAGAGAATGTCCTCTGTTCCCTACCCAAAGGTAATGCCACGGGTGTGGATAGGGTGCCTATTAAAATTTTAAACCCCTTTCCCCTTCGTCAAAGTTGATTTCTCCTCAAGTGTGCAAATGTAAGCTGATATGATGGGCTTCTACTCAATCTTCTAAAGCAAGCCCTAATCCTACAGTTCTAAGAGATTGTAAAGGATTCATATATACCAGGATCATATCGTTTCATTTTTCTCCATTCCAATTTTCGAAAGGTTTTTGAGAAGTTAGTATTCAAATGTATATCGTGGTTTCATGATCTTTTGCCTCCTTCTCAGGCAGGATTTCGTTTCATGATGATTTTCCTCCTTTTCAGGCTGGATTTCCTTTCATGATCCTTTGCCTCTTTCTCAGGCAGGATTTAGTTTCATGATCATTTGCCTCCTTGTCAGGCAGGATTTCCTTTCATGATCCTTTGCCTCCTTCTCAGGGAGGATTTCATGATGCTTTGCCTCCTTCTCAGGCAGGATTTTGTTCCATGTTCCTTTGCCTCCTCCTCTGGTAGGATTTTGTTTCATGATGCTCTGCCTCCTTCTAAGACAGAATTTCCTTTCACGAATGCTTTACTTCCTTCTCAGGAATGATTTCGTTTCATGATCCTTTGTCTCCATCTCAGGCAGGATTTCTTAATACTTTGCCTCCTTCTCAGGCAGGATTTCATTTCTTGATCCCGTCCCTCCTCCTCAGGTAGGATTTTGTTTCTTGATACTTTGTCTCCTCTTCAGGCAGGATTTCATTTCTTGATGCTTTGCCTACTTCTCGGGCAGGATTTTGTCTTATGATGCTTGGCCTCCTTCCCAAGCTGGATTTCGTTTCATAGTCCGTTGTCTCCTCCTTTGGGAATATTGTTTCATGATGCTTTGCCTCCTTCTCAGGCAGGATTTCGTTTCATGATGCTTTGCCTTCTTCTCAGGCAGGATTTTGTTTCATGATCCTTTGCCTCCTTCTCAGGCAGAATTTCGTTTTATGATGCTTTGCCTTCTTCTCATGCAGGATTTCGTTTCATGATCCTTTCGCTCCTTCTCAGACAGGATTTCGTTTCATAATACTTTGCCTCCTGCTCAGGCAGATTTAGTTTCATGATGCTTTGTCTCCTCCTCAGGCAATATTTTGTTTCATGATGCTTTCCCTCTTTTCTCATGCAGGATTTCTCAGAATTTCAGCTCAAGTAGGTAGTATACTATGCAAGATAGTATAATCTTATTGAAGCAGGACTTCTGTATTTTGCAAATGGGATATCAGTATTTAGCTCTACCACTGTCTTTTAGCTCATAATATGGGCCATATGCATTCACTTTCGTGCCTTGAGATGGGTGATTTTTTTTTTTTTACTAAATGGGCACTTTTTTTCAGTTTATTTAGGGAATGAATTGGTAATAGTTTCTATAACTTGTCAAAGCAAGGGTATCATAAAAATTAGTCAGTTTATAAGGTAATGGGTTCTTGTATTGATCATTTGCATTTGGGTGAAAGCTCTACAGTTACATTTTACATGTTCAGTTGCTTAATGTTTATGAACAAAAGAGACTATGAATGGTGTCATGATGCTCAGATTATAATGGATAAAGTGTATATATTCTCATGATACAGTTGGCAGAATATCTATCTTTATGTGAAAATTAAGTGCATAAATATGAACGAACCATCCATCTCAGAGCGAGTGTGATGTGGTAATAGCGAAGACAGAAATGTACAAAATACTGATTTTATTAGAATATAATTTAGTGTTCAGACTCAATCACAATGTGTACATACCGATATGTATTATAGTCATCATCAGAGTTATTTGAGATATATGTCTTTTGTGATTGCAATTTATATTGAAAAAAACGTTTTTTTGTCATTGCTATTTACATCTGAGCAAAACATTTTTTATTGCTATTTATATATCTACTGTGCAGTTCTTAATAACATACCTTAGGATAGTGAATTGTAATGTTGCTGTTTTTAATATTACTGTTGATTAAGTGTGCAAACTTGATGCCAACCACTTTGCAAGGTTAGGACCTATTCAGTTCCTGCGTCAAGTATCTGGGAAAAAAAAGTTGATTGTAAAAATCAGTTTTATGTATCCATCATGGCATTATCTTGATACTAACAGTGAAAATCAGTTTTATGTATCCATCATGGCATTATCTTGATACTAACAGTCAAAACAAATGTAGAGGTCAGGTCATTTTTATAAAAATGCAAAGATTAGGTCATAACACGGAATACATTTAACATAAAATTAACATAACTACTTGTTATCTATTTGTTGATAGAACTGTATTTTGATATTTCGAGAAAAGATGAAAGTTATAACCGTGATTGTAGGTTTTTTAACGTAGCACTTGATGGCACTTTTGAATTTTATTTCCTTAATTATGGATTAATGGAATAAATTACTGGGCAAGTTCTACAATAAGTTAAACGCTGGAACCATACGCTTTAAGTCAAACTGGGGTGATAATATGGAAATAAGATTAATATATCCTCCGTTACAAAATAGTGGACACTGGAAAACTCCAAATAAGAAAAATAGAGAAATATATGACAAAAAAAGGTCTAGTTAAAGCATGCAAAAAACCTTCAATGATTTTTGGAATATATTTATAATTTTGAGCGAGGGAAGATATCAACTCGTTCAAAATAATTTTTGACTGAATATTTAGCTTTCCAGACGTTATATGCAAATAAAGCACATTTTGATCTAAGAAGACACAAGTCTTGACTGGAATTAACAATTTCCAGTTATTCTACAAGAAAAATAACTATGCAGTTTATAACATGTTTTTGTAATTTTAATAACTAAACTGTAGGGTGTTCATAGAATACACATAGCTTTATGTTTTTACACTGACTATATAAATAATACATGGATAATTTTGTAGTTAATCCGCATGAATGTTTATAGGTATAATTTTAGTATTTCCATTTTGTATAATATGTTGGTGAAATTTTGGATCAGATGAAGAGTAGCCACCCAAAGGACATTAAGTAACCTTGTAAAATGCTGAGTCATATTATGTTATGTTAGGTTGGATAGGTTTGTTTACTATAATGTCTAACGTAATCTAACAGTTTACGACGTTATTTGATGAAATGGGGGTCGCTAATCTTTACCTGTTCCGAAATGTTTAATGTAAGTAAATTAATGAAAGAGAATACGATTTCGTGAACTCATAATATTCCTGTGGATATAGAACATCTCTTTGGGTCAGTTTAGAGAATACGATTTCGTGAACTCGTAATATTCCTGTGGATATAGAACATCTCTTTGGGTCATTTTAGAGAATACGATTTCGTGAACTCATAATATTCCTGTGAATATAGAACAGCTCTTTGGGTCATTTTAGAGAATACGATTTCGTGAACTCATAATATTCCTGTGGATATAGAACATCTCTTTGGGTCATTTTAGAGAATACGATTTCGTGAACGCATAATATTCCTGTGGATATAAAAACATCTCTTTGGGTCATTTTAGAGAATACGATTTCGTGAACTCATAATATTCCTGTGGATATAGAACATCTCTTTGGGTCATTTTAGAGAATACGATTTCGTGAACTCATAATATTCCTGTGGATATAGAACATCTCTTTGGGTCATTTTAGAGAATACGATTTCGTGAACTCATAATATTCCTGTGAATATAGAACATCTCTTTGGGTCATTTTAGAGAATACGATTTCGTGAACTTATAATATTCCTGTGGATATAGAACATCTCTTTGGGTCATTTTAGAGAATACGATTTCGTGAACTCATAATATTCCTGTGGATATAGAACATCTCTTGGGGTCATTTTAGAGAATACGATTTCGTGAACTCATAATATTCCTGTGGATATAGAACATCTCTTGGGGTCATTTTAGAGAATACGATTTCGTGAACTCATAATATTCCTGTGGATATAGAACATCTCTTTGGGTCATTTTAGAGAATACGATTTCGTGAACGCATAATATTCCTGTGGATATAAAAACATCTCTTTGGGTCATTTTAGAGAATACGATCTCGTGAACTCATAATATTCCTGTGGATATAGAACATCTCTTTGGGTAATTTATTTTTAATCATCTAATCAAGATAGTTAACAATTTAATAATTAACATAAGCCTTACTTTTAAAAGAGGAAGAATTACATTATCAATACAGTGCTTTGAAGTGAATTTAACAGAGAGAATAACATAGTGAAGTACTTTAAAATGAATTTAACAGAGACTTACATTATCAATACATTAATTTAAAATAATTTTAATTGAGAGAATTACATAATAGAGTACTTTAAAATTAATATAAGAGAAAATTACATAATCAATATTTTTTAAGAGAAGTTCTAAAAGGTTAAAGGATTCTGTACTTAATTATTTACACAGTAGTCTTTTGGAGGTCACAGAATTAGAAGAGTGACAAATATGACAAACAAGAGGTTTCTGTCCTTCTGCTTGACTGGGTCAATTGTGATATACTAATAACTATCCCTAACAGCATATCGTCGACTTAGATATGTTACGTCTCACTGTAGGTGAGATATGATGTGTTATGTCTCACTGTAGGTGAGGTATATTTAGTAAAATGAGAAGAATTCAGTATGTAGGGTTTTGGTACATTTTGGTGGAACCGAACTGGTGTCGACCGTTTGGTAGCTAAACCCATTCGGGCAACAAACCATTCTTGCCTTCCAAAACGGACGGTTATCAAAACGGCATCACCCAATCATTTCATTCTTATTATGTAGGCCGCGAATGTTATATACGCAGTGTGTTTATTCATGCAGTGTTCTGTACAAACCTATTACAAAACAAAGGCCTATTGTGTGTGCATATGTATTCTGAATACATGAGATAAAACCCATTTTGTCCAATCAGTACATCTGACATTTTTAAGGTGTATTTTGTTTCGTGTGCCCAAAATGCACACGGTAATCTACATTACCGAGTCTCGGAATACTGTAAACAGAAATGATGTTTTTCCTCTCAACACAACAGAAGTGCATTCTCTCAAAACAATGTAAATGTAATGTTTTTTCTCTAAAACAAATGTAACGTTTTTCTTCTGAAAACAACGTAAATGTAAAGTTTTGCTCTCAAAACAACATAAATGTATATGTTTTTGCTCTGAAAATAGATGTAATATTTTGTTCTTGAAACGACATTAATGTGATGTTTTTCTCTCAAATTAATATAAGCGCAATGTTTTTGCTCTCAACATAAAAAAAATAATGTTTTCGTTCTCAAAACTACATAAGAGAATGTTTTAGCTCTCAAAACAATACAGGTTTCTGTTCTCAATACAACAAATATCATGATTTCCCTCTCAACACAATATAAGGGAACAGAAATAAACTTCTTTCCGCTAAAAGAGAATAAAATACTATTATTGTCAACAGAAGTAATGCTTTAGCTCGCAATGTAGCAGTAATGCAGTGTTTTTGCTCTCAAAACAACAAAAGTGAAAAAGAGAAAAACTTACTTTTGACTACAGTGCAAATACTTAGGAGGTGCACTTTTAGAATGTGCACTCTGTAAATACTAAGAGAGGAGGTGCATTTTTAGAATGTGCACTTTGGAGCACATCAAACAAAACAGCCTTATAATGGTCATGTGTACGCCACTCATATTTTGCCTTGGATATGTACATGTTTATTTACATGTAAATGTACATGTTTCTTAAAGCGAAAAACAACCAATGCATTGTAGCATTGTATTTATTATCTAAAATGTCCTGATACAGCATAGTGTATTTCATTCCAAAATGAAAAAAAATTAAAACTAATGCCTTAATGCTAGTAGAAAAATCATAAAGCCAATCTTGTAATCAATGCTATTTTTCCCTTGAAACTGAGAATAATACATTGATAATTAGGAAAACTTGCCTTAATACTATTAGGATATTTATATGGGTTTATCTTGAAAGCAATGCCGTAGTTTTCTTGAATTGAGGAAAATGGTAATAAGTAGGAAAATCTGCCATGACGCTCTTAGGGAAAATCATAAATTTAATCTTGTAATCACTGCATTCTTTTTTCCTTGAAATTTAAAAAAATATAGTAATAATTAGGTAAATTCGCCCTAATACTAGTAGAAAAATTATATAAGAGTTAGTCTTTTAATCACTAGTTTTTTAAACTGAAATTAGAAGAAATACCGCAATAATTAGGACATTTATTCTTACATATTACCAGAAAACTGTTCCAAGTTGATTATTTGTCTTTTGGCTGACAATGGGAAGGGAAAAGAAAATTGCCCTCAAGTGACATTGGATGGGGGAAAGAAAGTTGCCCTCAAGTGACATTGGATGGAGGAAAGAAAATTGCCCTCAAGTGACATTGGATGGAGAAAAGAAAATTGCCCTCAAGTGACATTGGATGGGGAAAAGAAAATTGCCCTCAAATGAAATTGGATGGGGGGGAAAGAAAATTGCCCTCATCAGGCTCAGGCACCTAGAAAGCATAAAGCAAAGAAAAAGAGATGGGGAGTATTGTGATTTGTCAGATGTGAATACGCCAGAACATTCAGTGTAGATATTGACATAGGAAAAGAAATGTAAGTGAAGGCTGATTTAACAGAGATGTCTTGGCCAGTCCTATTTGAGTACAAAATATTGCAGGATTTAGACACACTCCATATAAATTATAGTCATGAATACCGGCAATCCTTTTCTTTGCCTACATCTATACAGAATATTCTTGCATACTCGTTACACATCTCTCATTATCCCTTCACATCTAACAAGTCACAACACTCCCCACCTCTGTTTCTGTTTATGTTTCCTTCGACTTCCCTGGTGCCACACTCATAAAAAAAACAACACAGTTTTTAAGAAACTTGTCTACTAATGGGGAAAATGATACTCTTTTAAAATAATATTTTAAGACTGTTATAAAACGATTTGCTTTGAAATATAATTTTCGTTACCAAAGACTGACAACGAAAAAAATAATTAAATCTATCATCTGATGCCGTTACTTGGTTCCAAGACGTCCCATGTACGTAAAAAATCACTTCTTTTTTTTATATGAGTGTGACACCCGGACAGGCAAAAACTGCCCTCATCAATAAAGGCCCTGGCACGAGAAAATACCAAGACGAAGGAAAAGAAAACGGGTAAGGGCAAGGCAGAGATGAAGTAATGTCACACAAAGGAAAACGACAGACAGAAAAAACAGTCTTAGGACTGAGGACCCAGAGATATGGAGGACTAGGCCCTGAAATGACGATAGATCTGTTTTTTGAAGGATGATAAGTCATAAGAATTAGGGACGACTCTGTCTATGCTTAGTATGGAATCTATTCCTAAGCTCCTGTACACTCTGAAGTATACTATATATTTTGCTTTGATAAAAAGTATGCAGTATACAACGCTAGAGAGTATATCTGTATTGCATAGGCTTGTGCTTAAGTTCATTTTTTTTAAGGGAACTATAAATTTATTCTTGACATGCAAATATATTATTAAATTGGGGATCACGCTAGCTTAAGTGGTTGAAATAATCGACTCAAGAGTTGTGACCCGTGACTGAGCTAATCGTGGGGCATTAGGAATGACATCCCGCCATAATTCACCAACCCCACACTGCGTTCACCCCAATAATGGGGAGCAATAGCGACACACAGAATGAGGTGATGATAAATTTTAGATTATAAGTTTTCACATTAGTGTCAGTTCTACAGTATGAGACAAATATGGCATAACTAAAAGTATATAAAGAAAACAGTAAATATGGAACATATTTCGCCCCTGGTTGGGATTCGAACCTAAGACACAGTCAGTGTGACAAGGCACTACCACACGTGTCAATTAGTGGTACAGTTGGTAGCGCCTTGGCACACTGACTGTATGTGATCGGTTTTACGTCAAGGACTCTCTTTTCTGCTAAGGGCAAGGATGGAGCCTTCTTGTGAATGATTTGGTCTTGGCAAATGCGACCGTTACCCTAAGTAAATGCCCTTCCTAACCTCAGATCATGGCAGGCCGTGAAGCCGCGAACTAACGAATCCAAGTTGCGAGTGATATCACTCGAACACGGGTGCAATGACTGTGTCCTAGATTCAGATCCCACCCAGGGGCAAAATGTTTCATGTTTCCACATATAATGACGAGTGTATTTGATAATGATAAATACAGTGTTTATGTGGGGTCAGAGTGCAACTTGCCAAAATGGGCTCGTTTGCAGGGTGTCTCAGTATTACCGCATACGACTTACGCCACGACAAATGGGATATTAATGGGCATACCCTGTTTTTTTTTTCTATTGTCAGGTTGGGTACGTTTGCTATTATAAGTGACATGCAATACGCATTCTATTAAGCAATGAAAAAATTGTATATTGTAGAGAAGAAGTACCCCAATTGGGTGTTCTAGGGTTATTTATATTTACTAGGCAAGTCATCTAACCTAACCTAAGCTAGTGATTTATGGGGTTATTTAACTTTACAAGTACAAGGGCTTTTGGGGGTTCTTCATATGTACAAGATCCGAAAAATTTGCCATTTTTATATCCTTGACATCCTATACTAAACATATATGCATGGGGAATGCGAACGCGTTATCTAATATTTCAAGCATTTTATATTGAGAAACTATATCCCTATCCTTATACCGTATTATGATATTTGTATTTGGCATACCACAGTATATTTGTGCCTTTAATACGACTGGATATATCAGACAAATATATCATATATGCTAAATGACTAAAAACTGCAAGTGATGGATTATTACTTGTGTTTTATTAGTGAGTGTGAATACATGAGTTGGAATAAAAGTTTAGAAATGATGATTAGTTTACCAAATAATAAATGTAAAATTTAATGTAAAAAATGTATATTTACACGTGTGTATGTATGTAATGTTGCTGAAGATATAAAGTGAATTCTAATGTGTTATGTTGACCTTGCATAATGGGAGTCTATTATGTTGTATCATGGATATATATTTATTATTGTTAAAAAAAATAATTGAAATAAGAATAATAGTTTTAATCTATCCTAATTGTTCCTTGACTTTTTTCTCTTTTTTTTATGAAAATTTTATCTCTGTCTAGAAATATTGTGCAATTATAGTGATTTAACATAATATAGTGAGTTGGTCTAGTTTAATTTAATACCAAACGGTTTATCTGGTAATTATTGCCAATTATTTAAAAAAAAATACACAAAATTACATTTTAGGTGAAAATTAATACAGTACGTAATATATATATATATATATATATATATATATATATATATATATATATATATATATATATATATATATATATATATATATATATATATATATATATATATATATATATATATATATATATATATATATATATATATATATATCCTGCTGCTTTTAATCATGCTTATATTATTTTTGCCATATTAGTTTTTATTTCATCTAAGCCCTGTCATGTTGCAAAATTGTTTATAAACAAAGTAAGAAATCAATTATTCTCAAGATGTTGAATGTCTATAATAATTTATCTTTTTTTTGGAAATTATTATTATTTTTTTAATAACTATAAAGGGCATCCAGCCTTATTTCTTCAGCTCTTTTTCTCTCTGCATCCACCTCCATACGAATAGAAATTAATGGGGAGTTATATATGGGCACTTGTGAACACTATATTTGTAATGGAATATAATTACTGCTACTACTACTACTACTACTACTGCTGCTGCTGCTGCTGTTGCTACTACTACTATCAGCACCGCAAAAAGAACAATAGCTAGGAATATTGTCCTGGCGAAAACTAAGGAAAAACGGTAACAGATTAGGGTCCAAATAGACAGAAAATACCAGTAAGGACGGTCACCAGCTGTAACTCTACGGGTATTTTATTCCATATTTAAAAATTGTTTTACGTAATAGCAATAATGTATCTGTTTACAAACCCAAAAAATTGAGTAGGTGTAATTTTGTTTTCATCATATTTTACCTGTGTTAATTTTATAATGATCGTCTGTTAAAAGCAATTTTCCAATTGAATCATAATTCAGTTTAGGATAATTTTGCATTTTATTTTTTAGTTAGAAAATCTCTGTATATCTATATATATAAGCCATATTTCCCCTTATATGGGGAGTGACTGAGTCAAAGCATATAAAATATATATTTCAGTTTCAGGTTGAATAAGTTTTTTTTTATTTATGTCATCTGTTCTTAAATTTTTAAAATTTTTTAGTATCTTTATTTTTAATAAATTTGGCAGCTCTAAAATTAGAACTTTGAGTATAGTACCTACCCATGCTAGCTATTTATGCAAAAGCAGTTACTCAATAGGAGATAATTTGAAAATATAAATTATGAAATATATTTTTTTATATAAAGTATGATAAAAAAGTAAATTCTTTCCGATTCAGCTCAAAATTTAGTTTATCTTTTCCGTATACTTTTGTCACTATATTTTAAGATATAGAAGAGGTATTTAGGTCCCATTTTGTGTATATAAATGTTTATTAAAAGCTTATATTAAAGGTAAAATCATTTGACGTATATATTGTTCTTTTTTCGTTAAATATGACGAGTTTTCTCCGGCCTAGCGGTTAGCGATTTTGTTATTCTTTATAGCCATTTTTTATTTGTAACTCGTTCTCCAAGCCACTAACAATAGGGAGCTGGTAGTGAACGGGAGTGTTGTACCAGTGTTGCCAACCATGAGGAATTTTTCCACAGATTGGGGGAATTTGGGTGACTGATGGGGATATGGGGAATTTTTATCGAAATTTGGGGAATTTTTGCCATTGATTTGAAATTCTCAATTAGATTTCCTTTCCAGAGTCCTAATCCCAAGCAGATGCAGGTAATAGATCCTGGTTCTGGTATGAAGAAAAGTATTCCTTCCTTTGCACCTTTGGTTAGTCTATTTCCCAGTATAATTAATCATAATCTATTAAATGAAATAGATGGAGACTGGAGAGTGGTACTTAGAAATACCGACTACAATGTTGAGGTTTTTACTGACTATGTGTCTGACTTATGAAAAATTCTTAAAAATAAAAAAAAATAACTGTCTCTTTGGTTACAATTATGATGTACTCTGTTTTTATAGGGCTCTGTACAGAAGGTCTATATTTATAAAGAATTCATTATAGTTTCATTATTTGATTAAAGTAAATTAAGGGTAATGGGGAATATTGGATGGTTTTGAGGAAATTTTATCCTGCTGTCTAGGGAATTTCAGACCATCCCACCTGGCAACACTGTGTTGTTAGTACCTTTGGCATACTAACTACAGACACCGCATGGGACGCGTGTGAATATTTGGTGCTTCTGATCTAACAAAGGTAACCAACCCTATATCATACAAGAATCAAAGTTGACATTCTATTCTTTAAGGTATGTATGTTCAAGAATTGTTTTCATAGTGATTTTTAATAAGAAAAGAGTAAAGGACCCATACTTTGTGAACCCGTTGTGGTTTCCAAAGATGAATGATCAATATCAGTTCCTGTTTAATAGTTATGATGGAAAATTCTTTTGCATTTTTAGGCAATGTTCACATTGCGATTCATATAGGTTTTTTTTTCTAGTTTTAAGATATTTGGCAATTGCCAATTTTATAGTCGGAGTAAGAATGGGATTTTCAATTTTAAGTTTGGTGTTATTCTTATATACTTACACCCGGTTTCGAATGAAATTGTAATTTTACCATTTCAGGGAAAGTCTCGGAAATGTTGATACACTTCCGACCTTCTCTATTTTAAGGTAGAATTTATGTTTTTTTGATGTGTTATGCCTGAAGGTGACCTAGAAAACTGCAGTAAATTTATTGTTTAAGACTTGGTTGGGTTAGGTTTGCATATATATTTCGACAGTTTCCAAGGTTATGTTCATTCAAAACACCTAAAAATGAAATAAAACATTGGAAAAATATGATATTTATTTCCAAGAAGAGAATGTCGCAATTGTAAAAAAATAAAATACCGAAAAATCTATTTTTTTTTTAAATAGGTAAGGTTGAGTTAGCTTCGGGCTTGTCTAAGCCAGTATAAAATATATTTTTTTTTAATATTTCTTTTTATTTGTTTTAGATATTTCTTTCAATGTAATGTCAAATTGAATGGGGTTATGATGACATTTGAATGGGGTTGGATACAGACATGTTGGAGCTATAGGGGAGATTAAGGCCCGATTTCTTAAACAGTGTAAACCTAGGATACTATATTACCAGTTAGCTAGGCACAGATGGATTTAATAAACGCATCTGACGCGGTTCTGTGCATGGCTAGGATCCCCCCATGGGGGAATCCTAGCCATTCACAGAACCGCATCAGATGCGTTTATGAAATCCATTTGTGTGTCTAGCTAACTAGCAATATGGTATCCTAAGTTTACACTGTTTAAGAAATCGGACCTAAGACTCGGTGCCCCTCCTAGCGACCCGTGGTGGGACTGAACCTTTAACCTTTAATTTCATTATACAATGGGTATTCGTCAGCCTGGGCAAGCCCCAACCCCCCACTGTGGTGACGAGCCACAGCAGTAACCTGCCAGTAATCAGCTTAAACTCTCGGTCTTGGACGGGTACTGATCTCTTGACCTCGTAAATGCGAAGCCAGCGCGTTACCACTGTACTAGCCAAAGGCGTTATTCGCCTTCCGACTTGCTCACCCTACCACTGAGTTACCACGGCCACTGTTTATCTTTATTGATTATATATTGAGTTACTTTTACTTCTGATAATCGATTATATGTTATTAGTCATAGATTGAAGTAGCCGACCCAAACTCGGTCGGTAGAAATGAAAAAGTTTGTAGTGTCAGTGACGAGCAATGCCTATGTGGCCTGATATTTGGAGAACGTAATAGAACATTATCATATCTTTCTCTTTATAAAATGTTAATTGGGTTTAGTAGCCATTTTATATTTGGAGAACGTAAGAGAGCATCATCATATCCCTCTCATGATGAAATGTTAATTAAGTTTAGTAGTCGTGTTTTTGTTGTTATATATCACTATTAATTCCCATTATATTTGGGGTGGACTCAGATTGGAGCTGGGAAATTTAGGCTGGATCCCCTTCTTAACGTTCTTCAGTTTAAGGTATTTTTTTCTGTTAATAAAGTTAAGTGTGTAAAGTCATTGTATTAATTCTTCTCTTCAATATAAAATTTATAACTAATGGCATAAAATTATTATTGATATTTTTGTAAACTCTTAAGTTTTCTCAGTGATTTCTAGAGTGAATTATCATTTTAAGTCTTCCATAAGTTAAATTAAAACTGCCTCCATTATAGACTTCATTAAATCATTCATTGTTAAGAATGGTCGGGATATTGTTTATCAAAACCCTTTCAAGACTTCTCTTAAGTCAGTTTAACCATCCCAGCTGCTTGAGGCAGTATTCTTCGAAAGTCTAGGGACCAATTTTTTGCACCCTAAATACATATTGTATATGCTTGGGAGTATATAATTTTTAGGGTTTACTGACAACCTTCGTCATTATTATTATTATTATTATTATTATTATTATTATTATTATTATTATTATTATTATTATTATTATTATTGTTGTTGTTATTATTATTATTATTATTATTATTATTATTATTATTATTATTATTATTATTATTATTATTATTATTATTATTATTATTATTATTATTATTATTATTATTATTATTATTATTATTATTATTATTATTATTATTATTATTATTATTAAAATTTTATATTTTGTAATTTGAGGAATTAGCAATCTCAACTCATTTCCAGCTTAAAGAAACGAGAGAGAGAGAGAGAGAGAGAGAGAGAGAGAGAGAGAGAGAGAGAGAGAGAGAGAGGAGAGAGAGAGAGAGAGAGAGAGAGAGAGAGAGAGAGAGAGAGAGAGAGAGAGAGAGAGAGAGAGAGAGAGAGAGAGAGAGCTTATAGGGCAGTAATATTTAGTTTTTAAAATTATTGGCTTATTATAGTACTTTATAAACCCGAAAGAGCTTTAATAAATTACTATTTGATTATATACGAATTTGGGGTATTAAATTTAACTCTATTCTGATTTCGTAATATAGATACACTAATAATCATATTGTGAATGTTACTGTAACCAGAAAAATTCTTTATTCGTATAAAAAGGACATAGTTATTTTGAATATGAATACCAGTGTCAGGAAATGTCTAAAAATGTATCAATTTCCAAGGGCTGAGAACACCTGGGGAAAGCTACCTCCCGTCGCTCGTTTTTCTTCTCAGATCAGTGCAAGAGGAAGAAGTGTTTACATTTGTTTTGATTCGCGCGTGTAGTGTTAGCAATTATCAATACTGAAGTCAGATTAGATAAAATTAGGAGGTAATTTAGCATTGCTTGATCCCAAATATATTAAAAAAAATAATAATATAAATCAGATGTACGCAAGAAATAGACATTTACAAGATCAAAGGTAAAAATGATATTTTCTACAAATAACAATAACAAAGTACTATGATCTGATGATATACAACACCAAAATATGTACTTTCAAGTACTTGAAGTACACTTTAAAAAATCTAGAGAAACGGAGGTCAAATGTACATTCTCACTCCAGCACTGCCTGACATGAACTGAATTGAAATGAAATGAATGGATCAAATATATATATAATCAAGCAATGGGATTATTCCATTTATCTCAGCTTTCAATAACTTATTTTCAGTGCAAATAGAAGCGATCGACTGATATAAAACTCCTTCTATCAAATTAAAATGGCATTGTGTGACATCGGGATAAGCAAAGGAAATGGCTCTCATCGGGCCCGAGCTACAAGAAACATAAGGAGGAAAAGCAGTTGGTTAAAGACAAGGCAGAAATACGAGATTTATAAATAAAAAGAAAAGGAGAGGCTGGAGGAATGATGATGATTGGTTTTACGTCACGGACTCTCTCTTCTACCTTGGGCTGGGACGGTGCCTTCTAGCAAAGGACTTTGGCTTTACAAGGTGTGATTGTTACCCTGAGTGAATGTCCTTTCCAACCTCAGACCGTGGTACCCCACGAATACTCGAGCTGACTGCTGAGAGTCACGAGAGTTACCACTTTGTCTCGGTGATCACAGTTCACGATCTATTTCACTAGTTATAGAAAACGCACCTAAATGCATAATAGAAAACGTACAAAATGCGGTTTAATATGGATAACAAAAGAAAACGAGCTTGTTTATCAGTTAGAAATTAAGTAAAAGAAAAAATACACTTATTAAGCACCATAAAAAACAAAATCTAATCTAAAAAGGACTCTAAAATGTGCAATAACTCTTCTACAATAATGTTTTTCACATTATATATATATATATATATATATATATATATATATATATATATATATATATATATATATATATATATATATATATATATATATATATATATATATATATATATATATATATATATATATATATATGAATAATTTTTTACCCCGACCGGGACTCGAACCTAGGACTTGTGATTACTAAGTCAAGGCGCTACCACTACACCACAGAAGGTTAAAAGGAATTCAACCTTATAGCTTATATCTGCTATACATAGGAATGAACGCATTCTATCTGAATGCCACTATGTTCATATTACAGATTCCCCAACCTCACTCGTGGCTTCATTTTAGCATTTAATTCAATTCCCAATCTCATTCGGGCCATGAAATAATCAATTAAGCACATTACATATGTGAAAACATGAATCATCGAGATGATACACAATATCAGAAATCTACCATATGAGGACAGATTAAAAAAAATTAATCTACATTCTCTAGAGAGGCGAAGAGTTAGGGGGGATATGATTGAAGTGTATAAATGGTTTAAAGGGATTAACAAGGGAGATATTAATAAAGTTTTAAAAATTCATGATCAAACCAGAACTCGTAATAATGGATTTAAGCTTGATAAATTTAGGTTCAGAAGGGAAATTGGTAAACATTGGTTTGGTAATAGAGTAGCTGATGCATGGAACAGGCTTCCTAGTAGGATAGTAAATGCCAATACCTTAGACACCTTCAGATGTAGATTAGATAGACATATGACAGAGGTAGGGTGGGTATGAATAGGTTAGTGCTTATTAGAAAAATCATAAAAAGAAAAATAGAATAATTAAGTAGAGTAGAATAGAATAGGTTAGACATGCTGAAAATATCATTCAAAAATGGAGCTGCCTCGTGTGTGCCAGTAGGCATGTTGCAGTGTCCCCTATTCTTATGTTCTTATATTTTAATGTATTTTTACGTTTACACTGTATAAACCCTCCCTGTACTGTTAAAAAAACACCCTTTACATTATAAATAACAGCAAGCAACGTAATTTTTTTATGAAAGTGATAGGAAAACTTACCGTGAATGAGGTGATGATGACGTGACATACATAGGTACAGTATTTTACAATAATTTTTACGTTTACGTAAAATAGCGGCCGACATCCACAAACTTTTTTCCTTCTTTCAACATATCCAAGTTTCACTTTATCTACAATGGTTAACATTTTCCTTTGCCGCTTTGGCTCACTACAAGAAGCCTTAGAAGATGAAGGATGCTTGGGAGGCATTGCAAAGGTTAAAATATGCGAGTAAAAAATTCACAAGCAAAACATATTAATAATAATAAGCACAACGTGAATGGCGCACACGAGTGAGGCGAGACAATGGAAGATGGTGAAAACCTTTGTCCGAAACCCTGATAGCGGTATCACATTTTACATGTTGCAATACTGTTAGTATTTATGTTTTTTACTATTTTTTACTGTTTTATTATTCTTAGGCTAAGAAATACGTTTTTATTTATCAATAAAATCATGAAACTACTGGAAATATAAATATATATGCTAGCTCACGTAGCTGCGACCCCAATACATTGTACGCTATCGAACACAAGCAAAACGTTTAATAAGCACAACGTGACAAGCGCACACGTGAGTTAGACTGAACGAGTCTTTGTCTGAAACGCTGATAGCGGTATCGTATTTTACATGTTGCAATACTGCTAGTGTTTATGTTTTTTACTATTTTTTGCTGTTTTTTACTGTTTTATTATTCTTAGGCTAATAAATACTTTTTTTTTATCAATAAAATTATGAAACTACTGGAAATATAAATATATATGCTAGCTCACGTAGCTGCGACCCCAATATTGTACGCTATCAAACACTTTCGCATGATGCAATACTGTGAGTTATACTGTACATACGTATATTATTCAGTTATTAGTACAATGTATATTAATTTAAAATTCATTTACTTATTTGATGATTGTACAAAATCTATTGTATTTATTCATTGTAATTTGGACCAAATATTCCTTTTGTAAAGATTATACTGTACTTTTCAAAAGAGGTGGTCAATATACGTAACTATCTATCTAAATTTATGTCTTTTACTATTTTTTACTGTTTTATTATTAGTAGGCTGGGAAATAATTTTTTTTTATCAATTAGATAATGAAATGTTTTTTTTTCAATAAAAAAATGAAAATACTTAGAATTCTTTTTTTAATTTTAATATTTTTGCATATACACATAAAATAAACTAATAATTTATAAAAAAAAAAAAACCGCGATACAAACAAACAAACAAAACAAAAACATTTATTTCCATTTTGTACAATGGTTATTCAACATTAATAGTAACTTATAAGTAGACATGTAATTAAACTAACAAATAAGAGGGTTAGACATATAGTTAAATTAAATGTAGCTTTCATAGAAAATAATAATGCTGTAATAAAAATGTTACAATAATGTTAATAATAAAGTAGTAAGTATACCACTAGATACAGGATCGTTATTATCGGCATCATTTCCATATTTGTTTCCTTACAATGAGAATAATTAGTTCTTAATGAACAGCAACTATTTGTCCAAAAGAAAACTATATAGTTTGCCTTTGAAAGCTGTGAAAGAGGATGCATTTTTAAGATGCTCTGGAATATTATTCCAGAGTGTTGGCCCTTTGATAGTGATCATCTTTGAACCTGCTTCTGTGTTTGTTCTGTGAATAAAGAGCTCACTGCTCTGTCTTGTGTTGGTTCCCCTTACATCCCTGACTGTTTTTAAATCAAATAGCCAGCTAGGATAATGATGGTCCAAAATTTTGAATACAAAAACATAAATAGCATAAGCGACCTTATTTTCTGCCCGCAGCCACCCAAGTTTATTGAGAGCTGGTGTGATGTGGTCATATTTTCTTATTCCTCCCAGGGCAACTCGAGCTGCAAAATTAATAAGCTTCTGTATTCTGTTTATCTGAGTCTTAGTGGTAGCTCCCCAAACAGTTGTGCAGTAATTAATGTGACTTAGGGCTAGAGATTCAACAACAGTTATTCGAGTGGTAGTCTCAAAATTGTCTTTTATACGTGATAAGTACATTAATGTTCCTGTAACCTTTTTGCATACTTTATCTATGTGGGAATCAAACAACATGTGGTTATCAAAGTGAATTCCTAGGTTTTTGACTGTTTTGCTAGGTGTGATAATATTGTCGCAAAAATTAATTGTTGTGTTTTCTGGAATTTGTGCCATGTGGAACCTTGAACCAATAAATATGCACTGTGTTTTACTTTCGTTAATTAACAGCCCAATTTCTTGGAAATAGGTTTAAATTTTTGACAGAGTGTTTTCTGCTCTTAAAGTTAGCTCTGGGAGACTATTAATATCACCACTTAGGAGTAGTTGAGTGTCATCTGCATATTGTACGACTAGACAGTCAGAAATGAAAGAAGATAGATCATTTACGTAAATGGAGAAGAGGATAGGACCAAGTACTGATCCCTGTGGAACACCAAATGATACATTTTTTGGCACAGAGATAATGTTGTTAAGACGTATGGACTGTTTACGATTAGATAGATACTCGCTAAACCAGCTTGGATCAATATTTAAGTTAATACATTTACTTAAAAGAATTTTATGGTTTACACTGTCGAAGGCTTTTGATAAGTCTAATAATACGAGAAGAGATTTTTTTTTCATGTCTGTATTATTATATATACTATTCGTAACTTTAAGCAGTGGAGTTTCCGTCGAAAGTTTCGGTCTGAAACCATGCTGGTTAATACTTATTATTCTATTTGATTCTAAATATGACATAAGTTGGCATGCAACAATTTTTTCTAATATTTTAGAGAAAATGGGTAGGAGGGAAATGGGACGATAGTTTGTCACATCTTCTCTGTCCCCCTTTTTATGCAGAGGTATTACATGTGCTATTTTCCAAGAGTCAGGAAACTTTTTAGTAACAATGGAAGTGTTCATAATAGTTAGAATATAGGATGCAATCACGGGTAGAGCATCTTTGATGAACTGAAATGGTATGCCATCTGAACCATAAGAGCCAGAGTTTCTTAGGCTCTTTATGGTAAGAATTAGGGTAGCACAATCGATAGGAATAATCTTGAAGTACTCTCTTGTGTTTTCATTGGAAGAATTGTCATTTAAGCAATTACTCATATTCACTGAGTTGATGTTTTCTTGATTTTTTTCATATGTATTTTTGCCAACGTTAGCAAAATAGTTATTAAAGTTTTCTGCTTTGTCTTTCAACTCCGTAATATTTTCATAACTTTCTGAGGTACTCTTTTCATTTGGTATCATGCTTCTTATCACTTTCCATGTTGCTGCTGTATCATGTCTAGAGTCATTAAATTGTTTTTTGTAAAAGTCTTTTTTACTTACACTGATGAGAGATCTGACACGTTTCTTTTCTGTTTTATAACGTTCTCGGAGAGTCATATCATATCTACTCATTTTTAGCTCTTTTTGTATTTGATTTCTGATTTGCATTGCCTCTTTGATGTCATTAGTTAGCCAGGGGGCTGAGGGGCGGGTTATTTTTCTTGTTACAATGGGTGCACAACTATCTAAGCATTCAAGGAAGACTTTTGTTAGAATCTCAACCTGCAAATCGACGTTATCTGTGTATTTAATTCTATTAAGTGCATTTGTGTTGTTGATTAATGTTTCACAAAAGATATCAGGGGAGTAATTTTTTTAGACACCGGAATGTCTTGAGGAGAGGCTTCCTTTTCGGCTTGTTTATGTTTAGCATAGCAATGTTCAGCTCGTGGTCTGCAATTGGGCAGGGAACTACGTCCCAATAGAGTATACTTTCCACTTTATTTGTTATTATCAGATCTATGAGAGTCCTAGAATTGGGGGTTATGCGGGTCGGTTTTGTCACTATTTGTGTTAACTTCACGTGTTGATCACCCTTTTCATTTTGTTATCTGCTGAGAGCAAGTCATCATTAAAATCACCAAGTATGTATATGGGTTTATGACGCACACAGATATTTCTGAATGTTTCTAGTAGATGATTGAATGAACTGGTAGGTGCTTTAGGGTGACGGTAAACACACCCTACAATGAAAGATGGAAGTTTCTGATACTGCACAGTGATCCATAAATCTTTGAGCTCCTCAGTTTTTTCTAAACCTGTAGCTATTTCTGATGCACTAAGATAATTTCTAACATAAATACAAACCCCACCCCCTCGGCCATTGTCATTGCGAAATATTTTAAACTCTGGGATATTCACATATCTATTTTCAGTTGTAGGAGGAAGCCAAGTTTCACTTACACAGAGGATGTCTATGTTGTAGTCTTTTGTTAGCATTATTATTTCCTCAAAATGAGCGAGCAGGGACTGAGCGTTCACATGTACTAATGTTATATTCTTACCATGTTTCATTGGGGTGGTATCCATAGTCATAGTTGTAGTTTCGACTGTGTGATTCTGCTGGGAATTCATCATTGTAGTGTGTTCTGGGGTTAGCCCATGGATCCTGGTGTCTGTACCTGCCGTTGGATGTGTAACGCTGGTTTGAGTACGTGCCGTGGTATGATACAGTGAGAAAGCGAACCAAGAAACGCGTATAACCGGGGGAACACTGTATACTTAAATTACTTCAAATTATAAAGCTAAAAACATACTTTAACATAAAGTTGAGAATCCTGTAAGTGATAATACTTACTTCAATAACCAGCAGATAATTGTCCTGGGCTTCACGATCATAGGCTTTTCCAGTGGTTTGCACGATTCCAGAAGTGTCTCCGATGACGAACATTGCCGTTGGATTCAAGATGATAAATTGCAAATGTTCGTTGAGGTCGCTGCCCAAGACGTGAACCATGGCAACTTCGTTCACTCTTGTGGTGTTCTCTTCAACAGCAGCAAAATATTTCTCTTCGCTGAACCTCAGTCCAGTGCGAGGAATGCTTTCTATGTACACACTAACAGCTGCGCTTGAGGCAAACTGGCCATCGTTAACAGTAACCTGTCATGATATTCAGTAATAAAATTTCCATTGTTATCTGCATGTAGGAGCTTCATATACAGACGACTATTAGGCCTGCCTTTGGGACTCGAAAGTGCTCGGCCAAGCAGCTTAAGGAACAACAACAACAACAACAACAGTACAGTATTTACTAAGGTACTCCGAATTATCTGCTTGGCAGTGGCACTCGTGTGCCAAGAAAAACAAGAACTGAGCCATACATACCTTCAGTTGATAGTGACCAACAAGATTATGCGATTCATTCATGATAATAACGCCAGTCTTGGAATTAATTTTGATTCTGCCATCCTTGTTCCCATCAACTATTTTGTACTCCAAATTGGCTTTTCCACCAAAATCCATATCTGTTGCATTCAGTTGTACAACAGTCACGTCCTTTAAAGAAAAAATTAATAATGAAAAATAAATAAAAATTATAATAAATTACTAGTAAGAAAAATGAAAACCAAAACAATTACAATGAAAACTAACACTAATCAATAAAAATAAAAATGGGACAACATGCTTACTTTGTTGTTTCTAAAGCATCTCTAAGCTATAAAAGCTTGAATATAGAAAAAGTGGTTATCCTTACACTATATCATTATAGGTAATTAAGCTATTTATATAAATTCACCTTTAAAATCAAAAGAAAAGTGATAAAACAGCACAACAAAGAGCTCGGGATTGATACTAAGAAGTTATAACTTCTAAATATTTGCATATGCTTTTTCTTAGATGCAGAACTCCAAGACAGGACTCTGAAGGTCTATACTTGTGCATGAGGTCATTATATATATGTTCAAAAAATGGGCCTGTCATGCCATTTCTATTTGAGTACTTATTATGCCCGATGGCCTGCTAACGATATTTTCACTATTCCATTAACTGTTCAATTTGTATATTGATGAAGTTGTAAGAGAGGTGAATGAGCGAGTGCGTGGTCGAGGTTTGAGAATGGTAGATGGGGATGATAACGAGTGGGAGCTGAATCAGTTGCTGTTTGCAGATGATACTGTAGTGGTGGCAGATTCAAAGGAAAGGCTGTGTCAGTTAGTGACATACTAAAATGGAGTTTTTTGATAAACAGCTAATAATATCGTGGTATTTTATTTCCTAAGCAAAAGTTCAATTTATTGAATTTTTCTATTGTCAAAATCTCGTTCTCTATTGTACGAAACGTCGTTTTTTTTATTGTAAGAAACCTCGTTTTGTTTATACCCGAAACATCATGTAGCCACATAAAGTTAATTTATCATACATTTTCCGGCAATTTACATAGTCACATTCATAAAAAAATAACAGAAAAAAAATTTCATTTTCACCTAAAAACTGGGACGAGTGCAACTGTATCAATCCACTGTCATCTTCCATACCAGTAATGGAAAACCTGTACCTATTTAGGTAAAATTGCATTATAGGACCACCTCTATTTTCCAATTGAAATAAATTATTTTTTGGTAGTCTTTTATGTGTTTTGAGCGAATCTGAGCTTTATTTTTACCGGAAAAAAGTATTTTTTTTTGTGATATCCCCTACCACAATCTAGGAGATCCCATTAGGACTTTAGGATTTTAGGTGGGGATAGGCCTAGGCCTATTTCAAAAAAGTAACACCTCTTGAAGTTATCTCTTAACCAGGGGGCTTCGCCCCCTAGAACCCCCCTTATCTTGTCTCTTAACCAGGGGGGCTTCGCCCCCTGGGACCCCCCTTCTCTTATCTCTTAGCCAGGAAGGCTTTAACCTAACCTAACCTAACCTAATTTCCGGAGCAAATGAAGATCAGATTCGCTTAAAACACATAAAAAACTAGCAGAAAACCTTTATTTCAACTCGAAAACAGAGGTGGTCCTATAATGCAATTATACCCCTATTTATTTTGGGGGAGGGTAATGGGGGAAAAAAATTCAAATCTACTCTATTACAAATTGTGTTATCCTACCCTCACCCTATGTCTCTTCCCAGTTGTATATACGCATCACTTAATATAAAAAGTCACTACACCCTAAGGGTGAATGCCGCAAACTAAACACACCACAAAATCACAACGTAAAGCATCAGACCCCCACAATGTAAACAAACTCTTCAGGAAGCACATGCAAAATAATCAACACACGTATTTTTCCACCATTTGTATTTTCAAATATATTATTATTTCAATTTCTATTACAAATATACAGCTATATTTATATATAATAGTATACAAAAACTATCTTTTACAACTAAGGTGCTAATAACAGCATCATTATTGGAACCGTTATAGTGGTAGTAGT